>CCAG010013355.1:0-22003 GCA_001077435.1 Glossina morsitans morsitans | reverse complement strand
GTAATAATTTGATTGCGCGATAAACAGCAATAAGAACATCTTTCATACTTGTCAAGACTCATACTCGATCAAGAGTAAAGATATTTAATAAAATTCTCTATAGTAAATACACTTGTATTTAAACACAAATTACATATAATTACGTGATCGTTGGAACAATCTTCGAAGAAAGGGCTTTCTTAGTTTCCTGCAAGTTTATGCGTTTTAAAATATTTACGAGCCCATCATCGTATTTCTATTCCCCTTAAAGAGAAATAAATGGTTAATATCTGTTGTAGCATAGACAGACAGACAAGCTTGATTTAACCGATTTAATATTACTCTGTAGGATGAACATAAAAATGAAGTATTCTGAAAATTCTTTCTCCTTTCTTTTAATACTTTTTTAATTTTTTTTATTTAACTTATTTTCTAAAACTTAATAATAAATCTTCAGAAAAAAAAAAAAAAGAAAAAATATTAGTTCTCTTTTAAGGAACTCTAGACTCAAAGGAATTCTTTTTCTTCCTTGCAAAAAAAAAGATTTCCAAAAAATTGAATTAAGGAGAAGAAAGAAAAAGAGAAAAAATGACTACTCCATAAACGTAAAACGTAAAGAAACGGCAAACCATGTAAGAAGTAATAATAAATAAACACGAGACACAAATGCATGCATACAAGCACAAAAATAAAATAAACAAACATATACAGTAACGTATGAATACGAGTGTGTATGTAAACATGACACCAAATGGCAAAAATAAAAATAAAAAAAAACTCTTTTGAAAATTGAACGAACAGGAAAACAAACAAAAAAAGAAATAAAAATAAACAGAAGAAATCTATTCATCCAAAGCATTAAAGAATAACCCACCCGGCTTACCATATACACATATATATTGAACAAGTATTCTATACCTATATATGTATATGTGAGGGAAAATTCTCTTATATGAAATCCTTAGATTTTATTATCTATAGTTTTATATTAAGTGCAAAGAGAAGTAATAACTCGGGAACTTCCTTGACAAGCTTTAAGACCGTAGAGGTTGTAAGACTAAAGTGAAGAAAAAGAAGAAGAAGAAGAGTAGCAAAATATTAATCGAGTTCTCTAAGGTTGCGTTTACAACAGAGCCTTTATTCAAAAGATTTCTTACGACACATACAAAATTTTGAGAAATCTTTACGTCGAACAAAAAAAAAAAAAAACAGTGAACTGAATATAAATAGTGAAATCTGAATATAAATAGTGAAATTTTCTTCTGCTTGTGCTTTGGGTGGTGTGTGCTGTAAAAGAAATTTATTACTATCAAACTGTCAAAGTTGAAGCTGGACGCATTTCTTATGTAAATTATGGCATTTCTTGGCTTAGGATATAAAAGATGAATGTGTTTCTCATTTATGGCTATTGTTTAAGCAAACAACAGTAAAATTTGTTTCACTTTTTTGTATATCCTACGGTTACCCTTTTCTAGTATTATACTTGAAGATGGGGAAATCCACGAAACCAAATGATCAAACTGTTTACGTTTCCGATCAAATATAGCGGCTTTGGTTTTTCAAGAAACTTCGGTTTAACTTTGGCTTGTGCTTTTTAGTTATTCTTATATGTAACCGTAAATGTGAAAATTTCAAAAAGCGCGACATGCTTATGATCTACTCTTGAGCAGGCCACTAAGCATTTTCATTAAAATAACAAAATGGAGTTCAATGGTGTAAAGGGAAAATTTTTAAAAATTGAATTAAAATAAAAAAGTATGCAGCAAAAGGGAAACAAAATAATGGCAATATTTATATCCTACATCGGTTGACACCGGATATATTAAGTTTATGTGGACGCATATAACACCCAGAAGGACTTTAGATATACCCACCTTTAATTGTGCCGATCGATTTAAAAGCATTTTCTAAATCGATTTAAGCATGCGTGTCCCTTTCTGCGTCCCATGTCTGTCTATGCATATTTGTTTTCAACCTAAAGGCCGCAATTTTTGAGATATTTTGATGAAATTTCTCCCAAGGACGAACGCTATGGGCAATGGTTCATATCGGTCTAGTTTTGAAAAGTTGTTGTACGGAAAAAAATATTCAAAACTTTTCGACAAAACTCGTTATGTAATTCGACATTCTAAGTTGATATGGAATTGTAAAAAGGTGTAATTTTTAATATTTAATGGTAAAAATTGGTTCATAATAGTAAATTGACTTCGGCCGCATACGAATATTTTTTGGACACAACTGGATTCTCCTGAAATGTGAACTCTTATCTGCCGAAAAGGTGTGATTGTGATCGTTTCATGTTGAATATTTATTCCTGATAGTAATTTGACAAGAAAAGTAAATGGAATAAATTTCTATGTCTTGGACCTCACGCCATATCGGATTTCTTATGAATAGGAAAAAATTTAATTTTTAATATTTTATGATGAAAATTGGTCGTAGTAGCAATTTAGCAAAAATATTAACGATAGGATATTTGAATTACATATACCTATTTTTTTTGGACCCTAACATATATAGAATAAAACATCCTGAAAAGCAAGATCTGATACGGATAATCCTCTATGACGGAAACTGAAAGATAATAAAATTTTCAGGAAGTAAATTAGGTTTACTAAATTTGGTTCACGCCATTTGATGTTTTAGGAATCCCCCAAGATGCGGGTGTTCATAGAAAGTATGCCCTTGCATTAAGACAATTTGCAATTTTCGGTGTATTACCAAAACGAGCGAATAGCTGTAATAGACGATGTGGTGTAGCGTACTTAAATGTCAACTTTGCCGACTATAATGGTTCTATTTGTTTTACCCAAATTTTGTAGATAAGGCAGCGTAAAAGATTACTGCAACATTAGAATAGGGACTAGAATTATTATATTTAATAAATTTATTAATAATTTATATACAACTTACTCTTTTTTTAACGTCGCTTCTTGCTTACATTTCATTGTGTTCTTTTCGAGAGTTAATAATCTTACTTAAGGCCAAAATTGAAGTTCAGTTGCCACTTTTGCTTCAGAATATGAAATTTGATACAGTGACAGAAACGATGAACAAATTTTATGACAGTTGAACGATAAGAATGCTAGGAAAGCTCCTATATATATATATATATATATATATGGTATATGAAATTACCTTTAAAAATAGGTCCGTTCTATTTAAGATCTTTTTCTCAGATAAATATATGTTTTTCAATTCTTACCATGCCGCAGTATTTTTACTTCGCTTTTTAATATCCAAATGTTTTTTTTTATTAGAGATACGATAAAGAATGCGTAAAACTCTGAGAGTGTTTGTTTATTTATTTATTTCATGAGAATTTCATGGGAACACTATATCTTAAGCTACTAATCTTAAGCTTGCAGCTTGAAAGTTTGTCTTATGCATTATTACTTACAATTAGCTGATGGAAATCAAAGATTCCCTTCAAAAGGAATATAGCTTTGTTATTACAAGAACTATGTGTAAGCTCTTCAAACAGAAAGAGAGACAGATCTCCTTGTCAAACTTGAATTAATAAGGAAAAAGAATCAACACAAATAGCTCTATTCTGTGCAACATCGCAAAAGTATTACAAGACAGATGGCGAATTTTGTGACTTAACAAACTTCTTTTATAAAAAAATGTTATAGGAGTGTGTCATTCTGTCCACTGCTTCGAAATACTGAAAGTAACATAAAGTTACAGCAAAATTTTAACAAGAAAAAATACGTCGTTTTCTCTTGTGACTAGCGACTAGTCGACAGAGAGTGTAAACAAGAAGAAGTAACCTATATACTCGCATTGTAACGCATTGACTGATTGCATGAAACTCTTTCTGTCTTCGGACTGTAATTTCAAATTCAATATTGACTGCACATATTAAATGCTCAAGATCTATGTGAATTGTACGGCTATGCGATTACGATACACGCCTTCTCGTTACATTTAAATAGCATAAAGTCATTGAATATAATCACTTTATGTTCTAAACAATGATTTCCAAGCAAATAAATCGTGTGCCTACGCTTAGATTTAACTTCACCATCTTACGCAAATGTCAAAAGTCCCATTTTTATTCATATCTCCACTATTTTTTGAAAGATTAAGTTTTTAATATCTAAAAATGTTGTATGGTCCTTGCTCTACCAGATCTCATAGCGAGTGAGTTCGTCAACGTAGTGCTTACTAATGCCACTGTAATGCGCAATTCTTTCTAAATTTTCTTATTTTTATACTTACCGGATCGCAGTATATCCATTTTTTTTAAAACGTTTGTAACCCTCAAAGGAATGTTTCAGAGTTATAATATCAAATGCGGAATCGATTTAAGCATGGCCGTCCGTCTGTCCGCCTGTGTAATGTTTGCCGTGGTAAATATTCTTCGGGTCGCAAAAATGAAGGAATCGGTTTCAATAATAATTGGAAAACACCCAAACCGATTAAAGGGCACGCCCAGAATACAACAAAATCTGAGAATACCATTGTACTCAAAAGTAAAAAAAAAAATTTAATATTTTACTCATTATTTATAAACACAAAAGGTACAGGAATCCAAATATGCATCTATATTCCATACACGATCCTCCAAAACCTGTACAAATGTGTAAAAAATCGACCCCAGCCGCCCAATATTATAGAGTAGTGAAGTTTCTTTCTTTAATCAAACCGTTTTAAACGGCTGAGACTTCGTTTATTATAATTGACTTTTGACTTGATCTAGGCATATGTCTCTGCTCGTTTGTTTGTTCGCCTGTGGTAAACATATTCCCAGTCGTAAAAGCTAAAGTGTCGACTTCAAATTTGGCAAAAATATTGAAAGGTTTTGCCTGCAGAGTGCTATTGGAAATGATTCAAATCGCCCGGAAGACACGCTTACAATGCAACATAAACTGAGAACGTCTTTGTTTTCAAAAGCAAAAAGTGTAAAAACAGTAGCTTTTCTATGCTTTTTACTAAACTACAAGAACAAAAATTTGTATATTTTATGATCCTGCAGTATCAAAATAACAAGAGAAACAATCTGCTTCTTTTTTTTTTTAAAGATAAGAAAGATAATGGTGTAGAAGATGCGGTCGCCGTCGAAAATAATTTTCTTATTTGTTTTTTTCTTTATCACTGATTTAAAAAAAAAGACCCTGAAAAATTAAATTCTAAAATTAACTTTGGTTTCTTAGCCACAACATGAACAAAATGTCATAGGACATAAAGTCCGCAAGCGAACACGAAGACAAACGGAACTAAATCATTCGTAAAATTAGTCAAGTTCAGGAATATTTGCATCGATGAAAGACTTCAAGCTGTAAATCTAGTACACGATCGGTGGTATTGTGCTAGAAACGAAATATCTAAACGTAACTGACTTAAAAAATAAAAAAAACTGCTAATTAAGCACAAAGAAAAGTATATCTCAGGACATTATAACAAAAACCGACTTTTTAAAAGCTATTTCGTTAATGAAATTTGTTATTTGCGTTCGATAACTTGGCTTAAAGTTTTTAAATGTTTCTGCAACAAGGAACATTACATAAAACACTAATGATGAGAATTTGCTTGTTAACATTCTCTCAAGTGGAAGTTATGCACTACGTCTCCATTACACACGGTATATTAAATTTCAAGAATAGAAATGCGGTTAGAAAATATTGACGAGAAAAATGATATCTTTAGACCTCTCTGACTCCGCGTTTGTTTGCTAGTAAAACTTTCCGTGAAACGCCCATAACAAAGACAGATTTTGAAAATATTTGCATGGAAGTCGCTGTGTCACGTTCGAAAGACAGCCTAATCAGGCCTTGGGTCAGGTCTCTGCGTCACGGTCTAGAGACAGCTTAGTCGGCCTAATAGTTGGCTGACTCTGGGTCAGACAGAGTATTTATACATATAATTACTTAAGACGTGCTACCAATTACGTACGAAGAATATTGTTGTAAATATCTTAATATAATCCTTTTTGTTTTTTCTCCTATTTGCATTTAATAATGTAATTATCTTTGTTTTATTTTGTTATCAAGCACCGCGCATTTCGATTAAAGTCGAAAAATAGATAACAGTATAATAAGATAATAATAGAATGTGAGGCTTAAGGCCCTCCGTGTGCCGCTACAACTGGCAGGTGTAAGAAAATTCGTTCTCAGCTGATTATTGCTGGCTTCTTTCTTTTTCCATTTAATGTTGAACTTTGGTAAAAGTCTTCCGTTTTCATAAATACATTACAAAAAGTGCTAAGCATTTATAAAAATTCATATTTTCTGTCCCTTTTTTTGTTTCCAAGTTTGAAAATTTTTTTTCAACGTTTTATACATATTTTCATGCATGTAAAAGTTTTTAAATTTGTATAAATGTGTGTGAATGTGTGTGTGTTAACACTTGACGTGTTTATGTAATCGTATTTATCTCTTATTTTTTAACATTTCTCGGTTTAAATTACTTGTTGTTGTAGATGTAAAAAAGTTTCCTTTTATGCCCTACACCATCAGATAGGGTATAGCGTATAATAAACTTGTGCCGATAAAATTGACTTCGAAAGGCAGGCGGAATTAATACCTAAATGTTGATCCATCTTTTATTATACTTGGAGATTCAGAATCATTTTTTGTACTGATTTAAGCTTCTGTCCGTTCGTTAGATTTGTATCTATGTGTATTCCGTTCGAGTTGAAAATCACATTTCTTCGAGATATTTTCACAAAATTTGATATACTAACATGTTTTTGTCACATCACGAGCCTCATTGGACTCGATCGAGCTACTTTCGCGACCTTATGACATTGTTTTTTTGAAAAAAGATTGGAATTTTGAAATTTTCCCGAGAAAAGTAGCTGAGTGTTAGATTGATGAAAAATGTAGATCCGATGGAACCCGATCTCTTCGCCAAGTAAACGCTCTTGCGAGAATAAAGTCTTCATATGGCAGAAAAGCTTAACGCGTAGCAGCTAATGGTGAAAATTGGTCCCCGACAACGGTATGATACCACTTAACTTAATTTTTCGTACCTTATGTAGGGGTTCTCGTTAAAAGCAGATCTTTGGTATAGCAAGAGGTCTTCATTTTTAATATTTTATACTGAAAATAGGACCATAGTAGTAATTTGACATAAAAATGAACTGTGAGTGTAAATTTAGACTATATAGGTTTATTTTGCAATCCCACCCTACACACAAGCGTTCTTCTGAATTGTAGGTCCTTATATGATAGCAATAAAGTCCTTTTAGTGACGGACATTAATAAGTAGGAGAATTAATTTTGCGAAATTTGGATTACGTCAGTTTAGTTTGGGTGTACGACGACTTGTTTTAGGCGATGTAGTGTAGGATATTTAGTGACCAACCTTAGCCGAGTGCAATGTTTGAAATGTAAAGTTTGTTCCAACCATACATTTGCGTGTCTAGCAAACTGTGCTCACGAGTATATCGAAAATTTAAAAATAATACATTGGTAAGACAAAAATTTCGAGATATTTGGTGTGATTTTTTTCCCTTTTTCTCTCTTAGCCACACATGCATACATGTTACTCTTAGGTTTCATTGTAATTGAAAGAGCGAGAGAGAATACTGGAGTTTTCTTCTTACCAATTCCATACAAGAATCTTTGTTCATTTGCAAGGCATTTTTTTTTCCAAAACTTGTATCATTATTTGAGCAAAACTCAAAAAGTACGATTGAATTGAAGTAACTTTTCCATTATCCCTCGTTGTTTTGCTTTTTCACATTTTAATTTTACTTTACAAGGGGATGAGGCAACCTATTTTCCTCTCTCTGCTTCTAATATGTAGAAAAGTATGCTTCTCAAAACGTATGTATAGTGGTTCCCTATCTGTTGTGGCGGCCTTTTTTCAAGTATGATAGGAGATTGTATATTGAACTCGGTAAAGATGTAACGAAATCATTGGATATGTGAGATGTTCTAGCCCGCAAGGAACAGTCGACAAGGCAAGTCTTCTCTTGCCCTGATTGACAAGAAGTCTAAGGAACTATGCGAGAAGTTTTCCTCTAGACATTAGAAAATTTGTTAACATTTGTCAAAACAAAAAGGATAAAGTGATCGAAAATCTAATCGTGAAAGGGTTCCACTTGCCATAATTCTGAAAAACTTTCGTGCTACTTGTCGTCGTACTCTTTCTAAACCTACTGACTGCATATCAAAAACTGATAAGCGAATGAAATTGGATAAGATTAGATCAGTCTCTCGTATCGATCAAGCAGGCGTTATTCCTTTCTATAAAGAAAGTAACATAAGAAGAAGATGAAGAATTCTTGCTGTTTACTATGAACAGATCGATTGGGCCAAGTGTTATCATGTCCATTTCGGCCGCGTTATTGGGACTATCCCATTTTCTGTTGGCCTGTATGTATGATGGTAAGGTGATTAGGTAAGGTTTTTGGTGGACTCTGTTTAGCTAAGTGGTGTTTATGTAAGCATTTTTGTTGCTATTTTGGCCGACCTCTTGTTCGTTTAACCGCTGTCCGATTCGAGGAACTTTGACTTGAATGTCCGTAGAAATGCAATCCACTTTTTCGTTCACCCGACATGATTCTAGTAGTAGGGACGGGGTGCTAAATTTTTTAAGTCAATTAGTAAAAGCCATAAATATCAGCAGGAAAAAAGAGATGTAGCAGAATGAACAAATGATTAAAAAATGGCAAAGTTTTGTTTTCTTTTTTTGGTAATATCCTTTTGTTTTCTTGTTTATACATAGAACACGTACTTGAAAAATACAAACACTTAACATTGCACTCTATAAAACAATAACTGTTTGTATGCATGCAGCACATATGTCGTGCTTGTATTTCATTCGTCTAGTCTAAGATTGAATAGTTAGTAAATAGTTTGCACATATACTAATACGAGTGCGGCGTTCGATCCTTAACATCTTCATGTTTATGGATGGCTATATTGGCTTCAATGTACAGATCAAAACCAATTCAATTTCATTATGAAATTTGGACACATATCGTTTGAACGTTAGCACTATCCAGAAATGTATAGATTTGCCAACAATGCTGCCATATATGTGTCAAATCGTGGACTTATAGAGTGGTACGACAACTGCTGTCGTTTGATTCTATTCGTCGTCGGAACAGCTAAACTTTATGGCTTAACGTTGTCAATAATTTTGACTGGGACAACTACAAGTTTGCTACTGAGGGACTCTGCATGAAAACGTAGAGAAGTGCAAATGTCGTTCCACCTCATTTCTTAACTTCTCGCCTATGTACTGAATATTTTTCCGACCCTTCGTTTTCCTGTGCTTTCTTGACAAGGAACATTATAATATAGGTAATCCAGCTTGTATTTATCCGCAAGACGTTAAATTTTTTGCTTATCGAAACGACTGTAAAACGATCAATTTCCAGACATTGTTGAACCTTTTGCTGTTCAACGCTAAAGTGCTGGACAGATCAGTACAAGACTTCAAAATATTAAAAAGTTGTACATAACCTTAAGAGAAGAAATGCGAATTAGGACATCCTCACTACATACAGATATATATGCTGCTATTTCAGTGAATACCTTCGTTGGCATATTTAAGACTTAGGAGCAATGTGTTTCATGTGCATGCTAATGGCTGAACTATCAAAATGATTTATGGACATTTTACGTATGTGGTACTTAACGGCTCTTTGTAAATGCTTATCCGAATAAATATGAAAAGTTTTATTGGGATCATTTATTATTTTGATTAGACTAAGGAGGGCGTAGGTCATCAGGAAAATCATGCTATCTAATGAAACTTATAATAACAATATTAATGCTTCTTTTTCTTTCAGTTGAAAATATACTTATGTGTATGTGTATATGCTTATATGGCCCATTGGATTGCTAATGACATATTTCATATGCGTTACAAAATTTATGCAAGCTTTAGACCCTTATGTAAATGAATAAATTAACGAATATTTCTACACGCACATAAATACATATGTATGTGAGAAAAGTCGCCTTACATACAGATTGTGTTTTGTTTTAAGAGCCATCGAGAAAGAGTGTTTTAAACTCGCTCATTTATATGGTATGTGTGAAAGTATGTGCTATTAAAATCCCAAAAAATTTTATATAGCCTTGACCAGAATAGGATTTTGCTTACAATACCTTCTATAGAAATGCAAGTATACAAGAATTTAAGTGCGAAAATTTCCCGGCGACGATTTCTAGTTATATGGCATAAGTGGTTTTAGTCATTCATTTATTAGGGGCTGCAGAAACTACAGCATATTATATGCAGATTCGGAGAGCGCTGTAGTCAGAACGATTCTTTTGCTGATTTAGGGCAAAGCAGTTTTCTGTGACAACTACATGTATGAAAAATATGCTCCTTGCAAATGTGAATCCAATTATTCTTTTATGGAACATCATGGCAGATGCCTTACTTGACATAATTAACAGTGTAAACAGTGTAATTACTATCGAAATCTCCCGCGATTTTGTGGTGTAAGTAGAGTTACCATGAAAAGCCCCTAAGGGCCATTCACATCTATCATGGTCGGAGCTGCTTACATGCTTGATATGTTTCAATAATTTTAATACTATAAATAGTGCATGACGACACTTCTGCACAGTCTTAAATTATCCGCGTTACCATCTTTCCCCACAACTTTACTCGTACCACGCTCTCATCTCAGTGATTACTTCTTAAGCTCCTTAATGTCGACCTTGGTAATTCCTCTAACGTCGCTTACGGTGTAATCATATAAAAAGAAAGCCTGCGTGAAAAAGAAGAAAGTTTTCCCGATATGCTCTTTGACTGTTTTATAGGGGTACTCCTATCGCGGCTGATACACAATTCCAAATCTAAGTGGGCGTATTTTGCCGCAAATGGAATGAGAAAATTAGCATACTTTCATCCTTTGAAGGCGTCTATAAAAATAGAGTAAATAGTGAAATATGTAAAATGATTTTCTTTTCAAAATGCATGCACGAAGTTATGAGGATAGCACTTAACATCTACGAATATAAACACACGCTTGGGTAATTATATCATAAAACATTTACGACTTTTTGAAAGGATAAGCATTTTTTTTTTCTTTTATTATACATGGAACGAAATATAATAAAAAGGAAAAATATGCTCAGCAGCGAACAGGTCGTTTAGGTTTATAGTGAAGCGTTAACAATTGCTGAAAAACATGCAAAATAAGCATAAATTCACCGCACCAAGCTATTAACAACATATGTGTGTGTGCATTGTGGCATTATAAGCATTATCACTATGCAATGCTTAAACATTGAAATGAATGATTTAACGAAGACTGCACCATATGATAAGAAGCTTAAAATAAAACGAGAAAGTGAGAAATTATTTGATTGGCTTACGACGAAATTTTAAATACCTATCGCTTATTGCTCTCATTTTCATTTAACTATAATGAAATACTCTAAGCACAACAGACAGTAGATAGTAGGTAACTTAAAGTCGATGTTAGCAGACTTCCTAATTCGCAACTATATCGACAGTTTAACGTTATTGCTGAAGAGAAACACGAAATAGTTAAAGTCAAACGGTTAACCTAAAGACGTGCGCTAAGTTAATTGAAAAATTTCTAAAAAAAAAAACTTGGAAATGAATGAATCTTGAAGTTTCATAATTTGTACGAACATGTGCGAAGGGAAACAAGAAAAAAAGAAGAAGAATATGCCATATTCACATAGGTGGTAGAACGACATTATTTAATAATTTGCTTGTTTAAAATAATTTTAAAAAATTGAACCTACGGCCTCCGTTTCAATAGCACGACACTCTAAGCAACTGAGGTAAGGGCCTTTTTTACTCAACTCAGTAAATCATCTATTATTGTCTTGCTGACTCGCAGAACAAGAAGAATGATATTTGTATGTCAAGGAATCAACAAATACATAGATGTGTACATAGATGTAATCAGATCAGCGGTGCGTTAAAAGATTAACTTGTAATATACCCCACCCAGTCTGTGAAGATTCGGCAAAACATAAGAAAATAAGAAGGAGTTTCCTACAAACTTAACACATCCTGGTCTAGCCGGCGACAGCGATAGAAGCCAATTTTGGAGTCGATTTTGGACAAAACTGACAAATCGCAAAATGTGATCAAGAACGCAATCAAATGGTCAGGATCGCATCAATTTTGTTAGGCATCCCTATTAAGGACATACATAAATATTTTGCAAGATAAATGTAGGAAGAGGGTCGAATGCAGCAGAAAAGAACAACAAGGCTCGGTTGAATCTTATTACTTAGCATCTTTATCTTAAAAACGGTTAAAAAAACAAAATTTTTGGGTTGGGCGTGGCTGATTTGTTCCGTTTTTTTTAGAATATACGTGGAATTTTTGTTCGTTGTGTTGTAGTTTCTGACTACTGAGCGGTAAACCTAGAAAGCAAGAATGTTATCAGTTTACGCTACACTGTAGGCGTGTACATTTTCAACACCAATCTGCATGCAAGTGCTTGCAGCGCTTCCGCCAGGTTTAACATCGATATATTAAGTTCTGTGACAGAAGGCTGCTTACCACAGATATTACCCAAACGGACAGACGAACGTACATGAATACGGTGAGATTTCTTTCTAGAGGAATAAACAATTGTTTTTTACTCACTACTCATAAACTATAGCAGTTAAATCTACAAAAATTTGAACGATGCTGTGTGCACGTGCATGAAAATAGAAAAAATAGAGCACGCCTACCCAATATTGTAGGGTGTCAAAATTTAATTCTGTTTTTCAACACTTCTATAGTGCTCAGAAGCAAGCTTCAAAAGCCCCATAAAGTATATAAATTGCTAGGCTGTTTTAAATTCGGAATGCACCTAAGCATGTGCTCCTGTTCCGTCGTCCATCTTTCCGTCTGCGCAACTGCGTGGTATCTATGGTAAACATTCTAATGTTCGCAAAAACGAGCATGTTGCCTACAAATTTTCAAAAGAGTTTAAAAGGACATGCCTACAAGGCCCGCACGACTATACAACAAAAACTGTGAACACCGCTTTTTGCTTGTTGTTCGTCAAGTATACCAGAACCATGATATACTTTTTCACTTTTATTCTGAAAATAGAAAAAATCAGGCACATTCTTTTCGTTATTATTAGTCGATGGCGGGTATAAAAGATTCGGTGACGACCGAACATAATTTTCTTACTTGTTTAGATTTTTTTTTTACGCAATGCCAACACTCGAGAAATCCAATTATTTCTCTTGTGCCAAGCAATAGTTTTTGGCAATTGGACTCATATTATATAACTATATGTTTGCAAAATCTTTTTTTAACTTTCACATACATAAAATTATAATTACTACCTATTAAAAATGAGGGAATAAAATAAATTTATTTTGAATTATGTTATGGCTTGAAAAGTATCCTGTAACTATTTAAGGTTACATTAAACTATCCGTAATAGTTGTTTGATTTGATTTCTTTTTAAGGATTATTTTGCCCTAAAGCATTTTATTTAATATTCATTTAATAATATTTTTATATAAATTTTACAATATTACCATCATTACATAAACGCCCGAATACACACGACATTATTGCTGTTACTCGTCTGTAATACCATTTAATTTATTTAAAACGTGTTTTATAGGAAAACTAATGGAATTTTAGTTAAAAAAAGAAAGGCATTAAAAACAGTTAGAAAAAATTTTAAATAATTTCATAGTGTGAATACAACATCCGCACGTCTATGTACGCAGGATTCTCTTTTCTTTTTTTTGCTTTTGTTTTCGTTTTTGTTTTTATTTATTTAATTAATATTAAATGTACAAATATTTATAGCAGACAGTTTATTAAATATTTAAAGTTTACATCCAATGTAAGGGTATATTGCGTTTTTCAAAAGGTAGTAGTAAGTGATATATGAAAAAATGAAACAAAATGTTCATAAAATGCAAGTATTCTTTAGTCAACTTAAATCCATATACACATTGTTTTCCCCCTATTATTCGCCTGAAATCACGACTAGGTTGTGATCATTTTCTCTGGGTTTTTTGACTATGATCAACTCAACTTAACGTAACAAGTTTAGTTCAAATTCATCTCCACCCTTTTGACCATAATTATCAAAATTAGGTGGTTATTTATCCTATATATACAATCTTCTTATTATATAATCTGCCTAAGTATGAGTACCTTATGAGTAACTGTAGTATTAGTTTAAATTATGTAATAAGTTGTTTACACTTGCATAGTATGTTATGCTTACAGCACTGCCTCTCAAAGTTTCGATTTAAGCTGAATATATAATTTTTTCCGTCTCTCTCTCTCTCTCTCTGCTTTCTTTCTCAATGAAATTATTTGTTAGGCTTTTTTTCTTACTTTTTTTTTTTTTCTGTTAATTGTTTAGTCATTGCGGGTTTTAATTTGCGGTTTGTTAGCGGGACCGAGTAGATTTTATTGTATATGGAGAAGGGCGAAATATGGTTTTATTGCTGTGCTGCTTTAAATTTAATTAACAGTTGAATATGCTGTAATTGTTTTCAGGAATAAATTAATTCCAGTGATTTGTCACAATTAGGAGTTTTTTCTTCTCCATGAGAAAGTAAACCATTAAAAAATGTTAAACAAAATTTTAGTTTTTTTTTTTCAATCTTTACATTTTTTATGGTCCGAAAAAGCCTTTTACCTTGCGTAGAGTATGTTTAATCAATTACTTATAAATGAGTGATTCTCTCACTAAATTATGGGCAAATAATTAAATAAAATACAAACAATGCTTAGTACAAAAACAAAATGTATTTTAGATTAAAAAAACATTTATATCGTTATTTTTGCTTTCTTCCTTTCCCCATTATTTACTCGTGTGAATACCTTTATCTCGATTTATTAAATTATTATTCGCAAATAGAAATCAACGAAGTGAAAATAATTGTGAAATTTGAAAAGTACATAAAAGGTGTCCGCGAAGGGTATTGGAAAAAGCAGTTCTTCTAAAAAATCATTTTATTACTTTATTCAGCGGATTTGAATATGTCCATCGGTCCGTTCATAAGCATGCATTTCTGCAGGTGAAACGATCATGATTACAAAGTCTTGGAAAATGTGCTATTAGCTAAGGTTCAGTTCTATAAGAAATGGGAGGCAATCCCTTCACAATCATGCCAACAATAGGCAAAACAAGCTGTAATCCGCAACCTATAAGAGGTCTTAATTTAAAAATGTATTGAAAAATCCCCACAAAAAGATAAATGGGAGAAATATACTCGAGCTTCTAATGAAATATTGATCAATTATAATGCATTGGTTCACTGAGGAAACATGCATTTGTCACAACAGTCTTTGAGTTAGTCATTTTCAAGTGATGTAAAATATCTCTTCCCTTAGCCATGTCGCGGAGGTGTGAAAATATGGAAACTGCATTTCTTTCAATTTCCTTTTAATATTTGTGAATATGTGCGGGCCAAAGGTGCTAAACATTTTTTTCACTCCCCTGCAGACCGCAGTTTGTATTTGGAGACGTACCTATAGGCTTGCTGCTTTATTTTTCTCAGTCCAACCGGTGACCACGGACTTCTTAAGACATGCTGAACAAAGTTCTTCCAATCGATTGTAC
The DNA here is from genome assembly GCA_001077435.1 of Glossina morsitans morsitans. NCBI lineage: Eukaryota > Metazoa > Arthropoda > Insecta > Diptera > Glossinidae > Glossina > Glossina morsitans. Next base: position 6,522 of record CCAG010013355.1, on the reverse strand, counting down.
CGAGTTCAGGAAGAGCTTTGAAGGCCTTCCATTTGTCTTGCTCTACAATTTGCCCAATCGGCTTAGATGGTTAGGCATAAATCTAAGCCTTTTCCGTTTCTAATATTGAAAGCAAAACTTTGATGGATTTGCTCCGAAATAACTTCAAAATGCCTTTCGTTTAGGCGACCTGTCTTTTAGGGATTGCTGCTAGAAAAGAAAGTGATCTCTTTGTGAAACGAACTTTCTTACACCCAATTTATCTCTGGTAATATATTGCATTTAATATTGCACGTTGTTCAGGTATCGATCTCCTTTGTCTTTATATTGCGTATCAGTTGGACTTAGACTTATTGTCTTAATAGTACGAGGAACGATATTGCGATAAAAATTATTTTTTCTCGAAACACCTCGTCAGTCTACAACAGGGTAGGATAAGTGGTGCGATAATTCGAATATGCTTCAATTTTACCAAATAAATCGCTTTAGCAAAGAAAAAAACTTGACTTGCTTTTCTTATTTTGTTGTTTTCCTAGCAAATGTTGTAACTAGTAAGAAAACTATTTTAGGTCAAAATCGGTCTCTTTATACCTACCAGTTTCATCCTAAAAAGACCACAAAAAAGGAGAAATTAAACTTCTGTATTCTATAAAAATGGGTGGGCGAGGCAAATTTTGTCCGTCTCTGTGGAATATGTGTGGAAAGTTACGTGGTAATGAGCAATGCGTACAAATCTCAGAAATCAAAGGTGTTTTTAGATTGTGTTGGGTTGTATATGTGTGCTTTGCCCAACGTCATGCATTTTCTATACCAATCCGTATGTAACAACTTTCAATGTTTTTGCCAAATTTTAAGATAAGATCTTCATTTTCGCGAATGGGTTGGGATGTTTGTCAGCGGACCTTATGCAGATAGGCAGACCGACGGATGGACAACGGAGCAGAACGACACGATGGATAACGAAATTAATACTGGGAAGCTTCCTTCTGGGCATTGCAAAGATTTCGACAAAAGGAATTCAATTTTGATACACCATAATACTGGGTGGCTGTGGTCAGGTAACATAGGATCATCCATAGAATTTGATCATGGATTTTAATAGTTTTATCTGCTGTATTTTGCTTTGAGAGCAAAGTTATTCTTAGTTTATTGGATATTGCAGGTAGGTCCTTAGGTCGATTTCTTCTTGCTTGAATGTTCACCATGCACTTTACGTATATAAAAAGACCGGCATGCCTAAGTCGGTTCAATATTTGATGCTTACAAGGAATATATGTATATGGTTTATGGAGTCTCTGAAAACTTCCTTTTGGGTGTTGCAAACGTGTTGATTAAAAAATGTACCTTTACCGCTCTGTAGTGGGTATAAATGCATGGCAAATAATCAAAAAATTTCATATAAAACCAATAACATCATCTCCGCAACTTTTTAATAAAATTAATTTCTTATGCAAACTGTACAAAATTGAATACTTCGTACACTCTGGGCGACCGATGCATAAAACTGAATAAAAAAAAAAAGTAATCATTAGTGTAAATTGCTTTTATTAAACGATCTTGATGACAGTTGGTATTTTTCGTAAAAACATTGATATATGTAACAAAAGAGAAAAAAAGAGAAAAAAACTTTAATTGGAAATTTATGACACCTTACGCTCGCAAAGGCATTCATAAAAACGATGGGGTGTTAATTGTGAGTATGCTATGCCAGCAACATCAGACGACCGAAAAACTGAAACTGAAATGAAATGGAAAAGATCACAACAGTTGATGCCGCCTTTAAGCAAAACATTATTGTTGGGTTGCGCGTGCCCTAACTACAAAACGTGCATTATAACCACCACTAAAAACCCGTTGAACATATGGTGACAACATGAACATATTTTTAGAGGAAGCAAATAAAGAAATTAAAATTTTTGAAAAAGAAGAATTTTGCCCAATAAAAAGTTCGCTTCTTTTATGACCCAATAAACACAATTAAGGAAGTAGTTAAAAGTGTTTTGTAAACGACTACATATTTTCAAGAAAGAGATATAAATTAAAATATTTTTCATTTACGATATTTTCATGCATCATTTATTCGACATATCAAACTAAAGAGACTAATAAATACTTTGAATTTCTTATGATCACTAGCTATGCTAAATTAATTTTTCAATGCATTTTCTAAGGAAACCGCTATGTACGTGAAATATAGGCATAGAAGGTTCCAAGTGATTGGCCATGGAGTTTGCTTACTTCATGTACAAACAAAAGGAATTGTTCGCTCACCAATTCAACGGTGTGAGCGCTAGAAAAGCAAGGGAACACATCAATGACCAACATGATGTTGGATGACCAACGAAAAACTGTTATTAGCATTAAAAGAATTGCTTTGTCATGACACGTTTAAAAAAAGCGACTACCGTTCGGTTCTAAATGTGATGAACGGAAGTAATCTTTCTTGGATGTGGGAGCGGTTGGAATTTTACAACCCAAATTTTTTTTTTATTATTATAATTGTACAATTGTGACCCATTAATAGATCCAAAGATTTTTTGCAACTATCCCCCTTACTTTAAGCACAAACACTGATAGGTTACTAATCATATGCTTCCGCCAAACAACGATAACACAGAGCGAACAAACAGAGCAAAAAATAATGTTTTTGAGTTGTAAGCGGGAAAGGAGGTCACAGATGATCTTTATTTTTAGCTGACAAGAAATTTCAAAAAAAGTTAAAATCCTTTTCACAGAATAACTCAAACTTAACGATGGACACACGGATAATAACCATGAAAACTAGGACTGCCGTGTAGCAATATACGCATATACTAAGCAAAAATACCTAAACAAAAAAAGTGGATGAAAAATCATTCGGCTAGTAATCGATTGCATCTTTAAAGCAGAGTATGATAAAAAAAAAAAATAAATAAGATTGACACACACATACAAATAGGTAGAATACTCGTTTTGAAGGAGCAATCAAAAAAGTAAGAATTGTTGGTGATGGCTTAAGAAACATTTTTTGTGGCGCTCTCGGCACAGCATTGCGGTATATGTACAATGCAACCGGCGTCGAGAAAAACTAGTTTTTAATGTTTACTATGCCGCATTGTTGAAAAACATAAATGACGAAATTCATACCAAAATACTGCATACTGCGAAAAGTGATTTTTCATCAAGACAGCTGTTTCCGCTGTGAGGTAAAATTCAAGCTTAACTAGTAAAAGCTTTCCTCTAAAAATATAACAAAGCTATGTTATAATCATAGTACGGTGCTGTTTAACACTGAAAAAATTTCTGAGGAGTTTTTGGAAGCATAGTACGTCCAACTTAAGGGATATCCCATGTTTTATATTGTATGTATGCGTCGTCGGTTCTCGGTATCTTCTATCTTTATATTTTTCACTTTATATGGTATACAAGTATATAAGTTTTCGACGTATACGTCCAACAATGCAACGTAGTCTTGGTTTCGGGTCTCATGGCGCGCGAACGTGGTAAGAATGAATTTCGCTTTTTCCTGCATCTTTGAACTGCCAGATAAACTCTGTTCATAGACGAGTTCTCTCTGCTCATTCCCAGGTATGTCAACATAAAACCGGCATCTGAGCATAGAAAACACAGCTTTATTGTATAAAAATGATAATAAATATCGTATTCGATGTATTGCTCTTCGTTACCTATATATTTCTCCAGGATGGCTCATCTTTGTACGAATCAAAGCGCTGTTTAATAAGTTCTTGATCCATCGATGCAAACAAGTAGTAATCGGAAGGTCTTGTGCCTCGTGGGTAATATGCATGGACCAGCATTTCTTGGCTGAATGAAATGTGAATTAATGGCCGGAATGCATATAAAAGAATCTTTTGGTGCTTTCTTAATTTTTTGGCCGCGTCTGGTATCAGCCGTTTCACCAGAAATTAGCAAACCACCCACTTCTGACCCCACCAGCCACCCAATTTTGGCCCCACCATCCACTCACTTTTCACTCCATTACCAACTCACTTTTCACTCCTTTAGCCACTTACTTCTGACCCCCATAGCAACCTGTTAAACGGTTTCGGTCTTGCAGTCGATGTTGAAGGTACGTCTGGATTTACTTCTCACTCCGAGGAATGATACGATGCAAAAACGATTTCCCTTTGTGTCGTTCGCGGAGAAGATAGTTCTGCCATCTAATATTAGAATCTAATAGCTCCTCTTCACTTGCCTCTTCCAAAATGTTAAGCAAGCAAATGATGTGAAAAGCTTTGAATTCCCCTGTCAAAGTTAACGTTTTATTATGCTGCAAAACACCACAGTATACTATATTCTGTCGATTGTCAATCAATGTGTCATTTATTTAATGAAATTCCGAAAATGTATCTGGTATGTGATGCTAGATTGCACATGTTAATCCGTTAAGCGAAAGCAGCTACCAGTGAAGACAAACACAGTAAATTAATGCATTAAGCTATTGGCCTGATTGTCCCAAGGGAAATATCCATAAAGTTTGGCTAAATTATTTATCTAAGGCAAAGAGGAGGCGAAACGTGGGAGACGTAGAAGAATTTTGTCTCCTTTTAACCTAACACATACAGGTTATTGACAGGTTTTCAAAACTTGACAAATTAATATAAGGTTGCTTGGTGAGTACACAAGCAAACTGAAATATTTAATGTGAAACCTATCAAAATTAAATTGGGTTTATCTGCCTTTGCTTTTAATCCAACATTATGTTGATATTTACTACAATTCAGGATGATTTTGGTAAGTCTTTTGAAAATTTAAAAATTCAAAACAATTTTTTTTAGGGACTTCATATAATGATCTTATCTTCTTTTGTTTTTTTTCGTTTGCTTAATAAGTTATTCAACGGTAACCGTGTGCATACAAATGGAAAGGTTGCCAGGATATAACAATTACTTGGTGTTTAGAATTTTGGCTCCTTTGTTTGTGGATGGGCTTTGTGTGTTATCTGTAATGAGTTTTATAATACAATTATCCTTTGTTGGCTCATTTCATTTTCTGTTCATTCCTTGTTAATCATTTTCTGCCTGTTATGCGTTTGTTATCGTTTTTTTCGCGCTTTATAGTTAGGATAAAGAAGGGAAGCTAATGCTTATAAGATAAAATAAATCATGTTTAATGATAACACGCGAAAAGAAAAGACATTGAGAATTAATGAGTCGTAGTTTATAATGACAAATGTACGCGCGAGATTGAAGTGTTCCTAGAGTACAATAAATGACAAGGACGAAATTTAAAGAAAGGTGCGAAAATTTTTATTTTTTTCTCATTTTTATTATATCATGAACTAAAAGTAATTTGCTTGTCATATTTGTTATAGAGAAGATGGTAACGAGATATTATTAATGGAAAACTTTTTGAAAGTATGGGGAATTTCAAGGAGAGAACAAAATGAAAGGCAGATATCTGGCTTCCCTATCTCGAAGAACAAACAGTTTGAAGCACTTTTATATACTTTTTAAAAATCGGGATGGACGTTAGGGTTAATTTTTTGATACCATATTTGTCTCAGATTTTATATAGAACTTAAAAGCAACCTTGCATTTAATCGCAAATTTTCTTTTATGAATACACTATGCTTCTAGTTTCTGATACAAAAGGTTTTAAAGAACAGGTCTTGCTTGTATCCAACCAAATTGGATAACCAAAAGCTTAAGCTTACTGGATGGAGGTTATGCTGCGAATGCAATAACATATTCGAACCACGTTGTCCTTTGTTGTTTTCTATCGCTTTTCTGCTCTAGAAACAGCTTTAGTTTGCTAGAATAGATTCGGATACACAACTTTCTCTCTTCCTGTCTCTCTCTCTCTTTCTCTCTCTCTCTCTCTCTCTCTCTCTCTCTCTCTCTCTCTCTCTCTTTCCAATCTAGAATTTTGCTGTGATTAATCATCTACTGCGGCACGCACACTGGGTAAAAAACTTTGTAGATCGCGATTGTGGTTAAACTTTTTATACCTCACATCACTTGAGATACAGAGATATATTAAGTTTGCACATATGTATGCCACAACCTGAGGGACATAAGATAGAATCACTTCTTCATGCATTCAGAATCACTTTCTGTTCGTCCGCACGGCTGTCAGGCATGTTTTTTCGTCTTTAACCTGCAGCTCGTAATTTTTGAGATATTTTGATGAAATTTGGTACGCTTTGGAAATGTTTCGGATTGGACCACTTTTTCGACCACTTCTCATGTAGCGCGAAAATATGTGGATAGCTATAAATCAGGGTCGTGGTCCACGGTAGTTTTTCTATTTGTTTTCGGTTTAATAGTTTTTCGTGTGCTAGGTATTTTACTAATCGTGAGTCATGTAACCGTTCATAAGGCCAATATAGGCTTTTGTCCTGTTGGAACCATAGTAAGTTGTTTAGCTTTCCTTCGTTTAGACTATGATCGTTTTCGATTTTGTGTCCTCGTCATCAATTGCTTCGTAAATGAGTGGAATTCGGAAAGTTGTAGGAAATCTCCATATAACTCTAAAATTTTCTAATTATTTCGAGGAGTCCGAATGTACCTCTTGGATTCCGTGGTATTAAATTTCAAACTT
>CCAG010013352.1:0-41808 GCA_001077435.1 Glossina morsitans morsitans | reverse complement strand
TTTTTTTTTTTTTTTGCTATAAAAATTTTCTAAAAAAAAATTCGTTTTTATTCTTGAAGAGAGAAATCTTTCTTTAAAAATATTTAATTTAAAAAAAAAAAAGAAGTTTTTCATTTTTTCGTTTTATGCTTAAGGACATGCATTTTTTTTTTCCTCGTTTTGTAACGAAAAATATTTCTCCTTTCCTTCCACACTAAAATAATCAATTTTTTGCGCCAAGTTGTGAAAATGGGAAATTAAAGGCTTCTTTTTTTGATCATCTTTTGTTAGATATTTTCTTTAAATATTTCCGTTACATTGAGGTTTAGAATTTTATTGTCGTCATTGTTTTCGGGTTTTTTTTTTTTTTTCTTTTTTGGGTTAAGAAACAAACGTATAATTTTAAAAAAGAATTTACGCGAAAGGTTTTCATTTTATATACGAAAATTTATGATAGAGTTAAACGTTAAACGCTAATGTATTATGGGTAAGTCATTGTTTGGCGCCATTTTACACGCATCTGGTTGATTAAATTTATACCTTTTTTTTTGTTGTTTTTAATTAGAAAAAGTTTCACAACGACAGATGACTTGTTGTAATAAGCTCTCTCTTGTTAAATGTTACAAGAGGTTTTTCAAGATTTTACTGATCGGAGTTTTTTTTTTTTTTTTTTTTAAAAGAGAATTAAAGAAAAGTCATTTTCCCGTACAACGAATCCAGGTTATACTGGTTTTTTCGTTACTCTTGCACTACTATTTTTTTTATTTTTCTTGTTAACTATGAATCTCCTAAAGCCTACCTTTCAATCTTCGATTTCCTGGTAATATTTACTACCAGCCAGACACGTCAAAGAGTTAACACCTGATAGGACCTGATAGGTTGAGAATCTCTGGGTATATTCTCTGCGGTATCTCTGGAATCTCTGGGTATATTCTCTGCGGTATCTCCGGAATCTCTGGGTATATTCTCTGCGGTATCTCCGGAATCTCCTGAATCTCTGGGGTACATTTTAATTTCATTAGTCTTGTACTTACATAGATAATTAGGAGGGTAAAAGGCTAATATGGTTATCTAGAGCAGGCTTATGTTATTTTGTAAAAAACTCTCAAAGTGATAGGTTCTGTTACAATAGTGAGACGATAAGGTGAGCGTATAAGACATAGAAAAATATTTCACTTTTTCATTTCAAAAAGTATATGCAGAAGAATATAAAAAAATATATACTGTGTATGCAACTAATGTTGTGGCAGAACACACCTGCCAAAATTGGTTTGTGAGATTTCGCTCTGGATATATTTCAGTGAAAGCTTTACCGCGTAGGCCAACTATCACTGATGATGAGCAAATAAACGTTTTGACTGAAGCTGAAGGACGCCTAACGATTCCAGAGTTTCCAGAAAATGCTTATTTATTGAAAACAACTGTTGGTGATCGCATGAAAACACTGAGTTTTAGGGGTTCCCTATAAGTTAAAAGAAATTCATTTAACATAACGCATTAATATCTGTGCTATGCTGTTAAATCCAAGCCGAAACGATCCTTTTCTGAAGGGAACTGTAACTAGTGATGAAAAATGAATCTTATACAAAAATGAGCACGCAATAGATCATGGTCCCAACACAGTTATCTCAAACAAAATCAAAAACCGGATATCCCCCAAAAATGAACATTTTGCTGTCAGGAAGGACTTGCATATTAGGAGCTGTTGCCTGGTAATAAAACAAATAATCCAGAAGTACACTGTGAACAAGTAACCAACTGAAATGAAACCTTGACGCAGGAGTGTTCACGATTGGTCAAACGAAAAAGTATTGCTATCCATGACGATGTTGCAAAACATCATATCTTCTTTTGAGCTGATAAAAGTTATTAGAACTTGGCTGTGATGTGCTACCACATCCATCACATAGCCCTGATATTTCACCAGCAATTCTCTGCAAACTTCTTTCTATGACATAACTTCCAATTCAGATGACAGTGAAAACTTGTATATAGGAAATTGTTTTGCTGCAAAAGATCAGAAATTTTATGAGGAGGGAATAATGGACATTGCCTGAAAAGCTGCAACTTATTATTGAACAAAATGCCATATACGTAATTTCACAATAAAAAAAAGAATAGTAAAAAAGCGCAAGAAATTTCCGGACAACTTAATATATTAATTTAAAGTATAGTAGTAGTAGTAAAAAAAGCATAGTACACGATCTAATAAACAGGATTTCATATAACGAGAACGCTTGTAAAGTACACGCATATACACTCACTGATTATATATATGTTTGATGAAAGTTCTTTGATGAATATAAAAATTTCCAAAAATCTCTTATAAAATGCTATATAAATATAATTCAAATTCTCTTGTCTTTATTTAAGAAATCATAATTTCGTAATAAAAAACTGAAACTTTTACTACCAAAGGCATATAAAAAGGTGGATATAAAAGAAAAAAAAGAAAAAAAAAAGATCTCATGAATCTCTTATTCGGTAAAATCAAATTGAATCTAACGTTCGTCTACCTGTTGTGTTGGTTGGTGGTGGTGGTGGTTGTGAAAAAAAACTTAATCAAATCTAATAAAGATTATTGTCTGACCCAGCACTCAATTTTTGAATCTTACGTACATAAGTGTGAATATGAAATATGCTGAAGAAATATTTTTTAAGTTGCTTTCTTTTTTCTTTCTTTCAATGATTATTTTTATTGTTGGGTAATAGAATTTTAAACCGCTTTTCTAAAAAATTTGCAGATTATTGTACGCACTGTTACGTAAATTGGGGGTTGGCCACAAGTTATAAGTTATAGTGTGACAACCTTTGACCAGAAACATGATTGCGAAAAGCTTTTATAACATGAATTGGAAAAGGAAGAAAACCCTCTTAACAATTTTTTTCATACACTTAAGCATTGAGTGGGAAGGAAAGTTTATTAGAAGGTTTGTGACAATTTTACCTAAAATTTCATCACCATATGCTAAAACAGCGTACATCAGACTCTATTGCATAGAACAGGGTACACTGTAAAGTAGAATGAAATTTCTGATGCAGTGCAGGGATAATTATTACTACAATGCTCTGAGATGTTAGTAAATTACATACCGGGCTGTCCTTATTAATATGGTATTATTACGGCATCACCACTGTCATTATGGTATTTTTACTATGGTAGTATAATAGTTAGCTGTGTTAATATGCATCAATAATTACTTTACTGTTTCACGACTTTACTGAAGGACTTATTAGTAATTTCATGCATTAGCATAACGTAAATGCGTAAATAGTAATAAACACTACCCTGCTTACTTATCACTACTACTAACCCACAATATACTAATATAATCATTTCTGTAGCAAGTTACAAGAGTAGTATACTATTATGGTATTCAGTCCGTCTATCGGTGCTAATTTCAACAATTCTGTCTGTCTGTTGTACAGAGCCTTCATACTATTATAAAACAGTATTATGCTTTTATGCTATTGTGATATTCAGTCTGTCTATCGCTGCTAATTCCAAAAATTCTGTCTGTCTGTCTGTCTGTGTGATAACAACAATTAGTGTTTATTATTGCATACTGATGTATTAAAGAATGCTATAGCGTAACGTATCCGAAAAGTATTCATGCCGTGCTCGAGCAGTGCAGTTTCCTTCATTCCACGTTATAGGTAGTAGGACAGCATATAGTACTCCCGAGATATACTATGTAAGTACGGTATAACACTACTTTCATCATCTCAAATATATCTACATTGTCGTATAGGCTTTTTTCTCAAATATGTCTACATTGTCGTATAGGCTTTTTTCCAGTGGGGATTAAAAAGTCGCTCTAAACCTTTATGACATGAACTTGTGTTCTTATTTTTTTTTTTTTTTTTTTTTTGTTTAATTTCAAAATTATATTTTCATAAAGGTAAAAAAAAAACGCACAAAATTGAAGTTCACTTAAAAATGTAGAACTGGTGTCAACACCAACTGTGCAACGTTCAAGGGGGAGCAATTTCAAAAGTTGTGTATATACATCAAGGACGAAGAGCAAATGTCTTTAGGCCAAATGGGTGGTTGTATCTGTCGGTATGTTTCAAGGTGGTGTGTAAGCAAGCATTATATCCTATAAAAAACACTTTACACGATTAAATGAATAAAAAATAAAGAAAAAAAAAAGAAGGAAGTTGTTCTTTCATACAACAACAACAAAAAAAAAAACAAAATGTAAAATAATGGCTTAAATGGGATTTGAAGTTTTATCCAGCATTGTCGAAGGCTAAGGGTTGCGTGTAATCATTTTTTTGCTTTTTTGTTTTTTGTTTTCAGTAGAAATAAATTTGAATAGATTTGAATTTATAATTTAAAAAAAAAAAGGGTGGGAAGGAAAAACTTTGACCAGCCATGATGCTTTTATAATTGGAAAATGGCGTGACATTGTTGTTGTGCTATGTACCATACTTGTACTCACCTTTGCTCATTAGTTTATTACTTTTCTTTTTTCTTTTATGTTTAATATTTTTATCGGAATCCAAGCGTATACGACGGTCGGATTTTGGTTTCCTTGTTGTCATCATATACTCATGACGACTATTATTAGTTGCTTTTGTAACGCTTTTTCTAACACAAAAGTGATGTTTTTCTTTAATTGTAGTAATGTCATCATTGTCAGCATAGTTGACATCATTATTACGTTGGTGGCAGACAACGATATCATTCCAATTAGTATTATCAATATCGCCGTCACAGTCTCCATCACCATCACCATTACCGTCACCGTCACCATCATTATTATCATCCTCATCGCCACTTTTGTCAGTAACAATTTTATCACTGAGTATAAAGTTGGCAACTCCATCATCACCATCATTCAACTTACCATTGCACATCAAAGGGGAGGCATTGTTTTTCGTGCTAGCAACACATGAGTTTTTGTGACGTATTGAGGGTAATGGTTGCTGCTGGTCTTCAAAGATATGGTGTCTTAATTGATGCTCTCGTATAAGGCGATCTCTCTCTTGGAAATTACGCACGTATAAAAACTGCTCGCTATACGAACAAGTAGTTGTTGCCTGAGTATGAAATGCTGGCGTAGTAGGGTAATGTGGCAGACATTGTTTATTGTCTGCCATGTTCGTCGTATAGATGTGTGTTGTTTGGCCATTAACCATTTGGTCTAATGACTTGTTATTTGCAGCAGCATCAGCATCGGCATCGGCAACTGCAGCAGCAACACTAACAGCAGACATGCTAGACTTTCTGTTTTTACATTTTGTATTCAAGTCAATGCCATTCTGTAGTTTTGTTTTCTGTTTGCTGTTTATTAAAGGATTTAAGGATGCCGAAGACGACATGTTTAAATTTCTTATTTTCTCATATTGCTGACCATTTGCTAAAGTTTCTGGAAAAAATGAGGAAGAACTTTTTAATTTCCAATTTAAATTTGAAAATGTTGACATAAAATCTCCTGTTGTTGTTGTTGTTGTTGTTGTTGTTGTTGTTGTTATATGAGGTAGAGGCGAAATAGGCAAATGGACTGCCGCTACGACGGTTGAAGCGGGTGATTGAGGTGGCGTGATTTGATTATTTAAATCACGTTCACTACATTTTTCATAAAATTGACTGGCTTTGTTGGTCGTTGTATTCCATAAAAATGCTTTCAGATTTTGCTTTAAAAAATCGGACCAATTGCTTAGAGAAGAACACGAATTTGTTGCAATTGGCAAATATTCCATCCAGCTGTTAACTGAACTGTTGTCTATAATAGAGAAATTGTTGCTCGATTGCAAGTGCGTTTCTGACTCTTCTAATGGCTCTGGCTTTATTTGGCTTATATCCAACTGATTGTTTGTGTATTGATGATGGTACTCTCCAGTGTGATTGTAAGCAAAATTTGCAGTTTTAAAATCATTGATTGATGTTGTTTGCAATAAATTATCTGCAATTAAAGACGAATATAGTTTTAGATAAATGAATGCAAATATTTATGTTTAGATATAATTACACCCAATTATAACCCCACAAGGTTATATTAAGCATGTAAGGATTTATCTAACAAGCAGCAGACCTTGCAAAAGTCTTGCTTTTTTGTGTTAAAGTAATGTGCCCATGTGTTCTTATGTTCAAACTGCAGGTCGCAATATTTTAGTATTTTAGTCCAACCAACATGGAAATGTTTCGGTTCGAAACACTTTTTTCCACATAATGTCCAATTTTGAAAAGTTGTTATATGGGAAAATATTGTAATCTTCAGTACTTCGCGACAAAAATTGCTGAGGATTTGGCATTCTAAACTGATGCCTCCGGCCATATAACCCTGCCCATCAAGTCCAATTTTATTACATTTATATTTCTTGGCGAAAATTTGTTCTCCACAAAAATTTAAAAGAATTTGGACCACGATATATATATTTTTTGGATCACATCTTATAAAAAGGTTATAACAAAAAGCAAGTAAGAAAGTTGTATTCGGCGGGGGCCGAATCTCGCATACCCATCACTATGTTTTTCACATTCTACTCTCCAAGTCTTTTTATTTGATACCCATATCGCTAGTGGCATTAAGAAGAAAGTAATCGCAGTGTCTACCATATTCATTTTAAAAGTAACCCATTTTTAGGCAGATAATATATCTTCATTTAAGGAATGTACTAAATAGTTTTAAGCATTCGACCTTGTTTTCCTTATGATACATAAGCGTAAAACCTCAAAAAAGTGAAAAAGAAGAAAATTTAATCATTTGTAACTTTGTGTGAGTATGGCGAATGTTTTCCATTTTTGCAGCTAAGGAGTAGAATGCTTCGTAAAGTGAATGTGGAAAATTTCAGCCTTTGAACTTTAATACCTTTCGATTGACGAGCAAAAATTAAAAAATTTTTGTTAAAAAAGACGAAGTTGCGTTCAGTTTACGCTCTACTGTGCGCTTCTGCCCGGGCTGATTTGGCCCATTTTCAAGGCCAAATTGCGTGCAGAAACTGCCAATGCTTCTATTAAATTTGAAGTCGACAAGGAGTGTGCCAACAAAGCACACCACACGCACATATAGACGGACAAACGGAGAGACATGATTAAATCAACTCGGAAACTCACGCTGATCAAAAATATGTATACTCTGAAGCTTCCTTTTGAGTATTATATACATTATGGGGAAAAACAAAATGAGTATATCCCCACTGCAGTGGGTATAATAAGTCTTCATATCGAAAAAGCTACAAATTTTGGAAAAATTGTAATGAAAACCTGTTTACAATAGGAATTTAATATCAACTCTCTTGACTCGAGCAAATACTTTGCTTATATACTTTTTTGCAAGCAAGTTACCAAAATCAAATTTCATTGCGACACCTTTTTAGCTGCTAGGAATTGTTCTAGGAATTGTTGTTAATCTCTTCGTAAGTGGTCAAAAGCGCAGGCAGGTAAACCACCATGAATCTCTATTTGATTTTTCCCACTTTACAAATATTGTTTGATAGAATATCGAGCAGATTAACTTTGAGAGAAGAAAGAACTTTGTGAGAAGAATGTAAGAAAGTTCTAATTATTCCATCGAGGGCAATTACTTTATATTTTTCGATTATTGAAAAATATTCTACTGCATTGTCTGAACTTAACGACAGGTTCGCTTAGCATCTTGTATTTATGTTGTTTGTCTATCGACTAGGAAGATTTACCGACAATTATATAAGTTTGTTGATTTGTTAGACTATGAGGTTTCTGAATCCTCAGATTGGATAGAAATTCGTGGATTCAATATATTTTCAGCAATGTGTAACACTTTGATTATTTTTATGTTTCCAAGAATCGAGTGTAACTTTTATAGCATTCCGCCAAATACATTCTCATCAACCTGATAATAACCCACTTATGTTTGACTCCGAAATTCTCTTTGAACTTTGGAAATAGTTCAACTGTTTTCATATAAAGGCAACCTCTAAGCCTATTTTTGCCTCATCGAGTCCAATAACTTATCATCCCATGCATTGAATGTTCGTTTCCATGCTTGTTAAATCAGAGGATTTAAGATACTTTACCGCACTACTGAATAGAAAAATGCTGTGTAATCAAAGCCATTTGGTCAACGATAGATTATTGCAGTAACCTTTAAGATTGTTCTTCGGTGCTTTCCATGTTGAAAGGGTTCCATGAAATAATCATCAATTCAAGCAAAGTTGTCTAGCATTGGATTCGATAAACAGGACAATAAATGACATGTAAAAGTTATTGCACTCTGCAATATTACCACACTTTACGTATACACTTCTCATGTCATGATATTGTTACTCTCTCTCTCTCTCTCTCTCTCTCTCTCTCTCTCTCTCTTTCAACAAGTTTGAGATACCAAGTGTTTAAGTGTTAATTTTCCATAGCCATATGATCGCTGTTGTAGCCTCTAAAAAGCGTAACTAAATAAAAGGCAAACCCTCTTTTATTTTGTCACTAACTATATATCATCAATAATAAAGTTCTTTTTATGAAGTTTGAAACATTTTTTTCAATTAATTTTCCTTATGATTTATATTAGCAGAGAAATTAGCGAGAAAATTTTTATAAAAATGTTACATTTTGCACAATAATTTCACACTTGCATTATAAAAATTGTTTTTTTTTGTAACCCTTTCCGTCCAATAACCCTTTTTTTCCTTATTGCTCGTATTGGTTGCGCTTGTATCGTTTTCTGTTTTTTTATTGAAAATGATATTTGACACAAAGGTCTTTCACTTGCTTACAAATTATAGTTCTGCCTATTAAATTGATTTTCATTTCTATGGATGGATGGTATGGTAGCTTTTCCATATAACATTCATTATTAAGTTTTCATTTGTGCGTACACGACTACTTTTTTTATAGACAAGCATATCAATATGAATGACATGAAAGGAGCCCTCCTCTCTCTCTCTCTCTCTTTGTTCTTTTCCAGGCAATGACAATGATTGATTATGAATCATTATTTAATATGTAGGCAGATTTTTTTCCTTTTTGGAAAAATATACGCGGAAAAGGGTCGAGTGGGTGTATTGAAAAAAATCGAGGCACGAATATAATAGTAAGTTAAATATTGACATGTGTACCCAATTAGTATATTTATAGCTATGACCTCCGTCGTTGCGTAGCATATGTAGCTAATGTAGATTTGTGAATGGCTTAGATATTAAAAATAGATATATTCCTCTAACGGATTTATTTAAACAAATATTTGCAGCGAATCGTCACTTTTCTAAATCACTTTTACCGTTGCATTTAGTCATTAAAGTCATTTAGTGAAAATGATATTTAACTTGGAATGAATTTATTTGAACCTATTCATGAATTTCTTGTCGTATGAGAAAGTACAGTTTTTATCTTCTACGTAAACGTGTAGGGCATTGTACTAAAGCATACTAAAGCGTAGAGTCTTGAATCTCTGAATGGGTGGAGTTCTGCGCCAAAAAGATGCCATTTGCGGGGAACGTTCGCATGATAGCGTTGCTATCAATCTTTGCATGTAGTGAGGTGTAAAGTAGTGAAGGCGTTATGATATCTAAAACCTAAGTAACTATGATGCATATGAACGATGAATCTGAACATCAATGGCGGTCCTATTTATGCGGGCCACATGCGCATAACGTATTATAGGTTGTTTCAACTAAATGGAACCATCACTAAGAAACGTTATCAACAATAATTGATGCAATCAGGACAGAAAAAAAACGCTAATGAATCGTTGAACACGCCAAACAAATTAATTTCGCGAACGTTGGACCAAAAAAGGGTTTTCCATAACATTTAACGCCACTTAAGGTTCAGATGAAAAAAAATTATCCATGATTCAGAGCAATCCTTGGATTATTTAATGCCAATGTAAGCAAGTTTCGATTTCCCAAAAAAAATGTTAGGGAATAAACTTTGCACCGTATTTTTCGTCTTTTCCTATAATGCTTAACAACAATCTAACTATCTTGAGAAATTTCGACTTTCCAAAACATATGTTACAGAAAAACCACGCATTTGTTGTAATAAGAAATTCAATAACAGCAAAAGCGTGAAACTGCAAAAGGTTTGCTTCATTTCAACCAAGTCGGGAACAACTTTTGAATGTTAATTACAGTAAATCAGGTCCAAGGGAAAACAAGCGTCAAGAAAAGCTATTGAAACATCAAATAAAACAAGCGATTTTTATGTTTACAGTAGTGGGTGATCAGTCGGTAAGGGCATAAAACGCACATTCACTTGGCCCCTCCATATCACTTTCGTCTTCCCCACTTCTTTCTGACCATCAACGTATTGAGTTGTAGAGGATGTCCCCTAAATGGTTGGTTATATTAAAAGCATATGATCGCAGTAACCATCCTTTCCTACAGAGAATTGGGAAAATTATTGGTGGAGGAAGGACTTTTACTACCTCTTTCTAGAGCAGATTAGAGGGCCATATACGGCAAGCCTAACAAGCTAGATATATTAATCAAAATGATGCGGTGGGGCTTCGTCCGCTCTACAACAATCCCTTCAGAAGCTGTCAAGACGCAAGGCGAAATCGAGTCAGTCAAACTTATAATTTGCTGTTGTTATGGCGATAAATGTTTCAGGGCAATGGGCTTGAAGATTTGATTTGCATCGATGCCAAAGTTGGGAACGACTTTTTTAAGCTATTGAAAGGAATCTAATGATCTTCCACGTTACTAATTAAGGACATCCAGTGCAAACTAACATAAGAATACGAAGGTAAAGTACACAATGTCTAGAAAACTGTTGGAAGGGCGTCGATCTGCAGAGAAATTATTTATCACGAAAAAATTTATATTTCTCCTAAATAAAAATTACAAAAAATTATTCGTTCAAAAAAGATTAGCAAACACTTTGAAGTAAGGGAAGCAAAATGTAAAGGAAACGAAACTGCTTAAGATAGATCTGTGACTGTTTCCAAACTGACTTGTTGCCACGCTTTAAACCTTTTGATCATTCTATAATCCAATCACACTATGATAGTATTGGTAACAATATTATAAAGGCCGTCGTTGTTTACTGGTCACTTTTTATCGTCTTTCCTTGTTTTTTTTTTATAATGCTCTGCAGGAGACATATTTTTGCAATAAACGGAAATATTATTTAACATTAACACCCAAGAAACACATTCGGCAAATCACCCTTTTACCAAATAATGTATAAACCCTTTCAACACCTTGGCTTCACTAATGAAAATGAAAACCGGAAAAAAAGTGTGTCTGACACACGCCTAATGACTTTCAAGAAAGGGTGAAACTTCACAGAACGTAAAAGAAATCAGCATATATCACGAAAATAATCATTTAATAAGTAATAAGAAAACGTTTAACTTCTTCTTCTTCGTCTTCGTCTTCGTCTTTCCTTCAATAGCAACGGCAAAGCGAAGGAAAATAAATGGAACCAAAAAAAAGGGGTTAACAATAAATTAAGAAAAAAAAAAAGTGAAGAAGAGGAAGAAGAAAAGGAATAAAGAAAAAGATACGACAAGGATATTAAATAAGCATAAAAAAAGGAAAAAAAAAGCAGCGACAACAATAGCAGCGAAATGTCAACACAGGAAATTAAAGAAACAAATGTTAACGCGTGGCAATGTTGCATGTAAAGCAGATGCAACTTTTTTACTTGTTCAGCAGCACTTATAAGATTTGTAAGACTTTTGCAAATAAAAAAAAAAAAAAAAATAAAAAATTAGTTCCCCCGACAGGAGAAAGGATTGGTTTTTGATTAAAAAGATGTTTTCACTTTTACTTTTCTAACCATTTTTTGCTTTTATGCGTATTTTCTTTTGAGCATGGAAGGAGGGGTTTTTTTTTTTTTTGCTATTTTGAAAATGAAAGCTGTTCAATTTCTCTTTAAATTTTCTCTATTATTTGTTTGATATTTAATCCATTAAATGTGTTTAAATGTTGGCGAGAATACCATCTCTATGTAATGAAAATGAAATTTTTTAAAGACAGGAAACAATAATAACACTGACTATTGACGTTTGCAGTCGAATCTTTCGTTAATTGTATAGAAAAAAGGAGAAATCACAGGAATGCTAGTAGTATTCTATAGTCTACTGAAAGAATATTCGCTTCTCATTCGGAAAATCCAGGTAGGATTGCGGGTGCGATCGACCCACTCATATTGAATGAAACATTCGACAGAGTATTACACACAGGGCTGTACATGGAGGTTGCTATAAATTAGCGGCACATATATGCACGCTTTGTTAGAATATAGGTACCTTCCAGCTTTATTAGAAAGGGTACCTCTCAACTTGTTTCTTGGTTAGTACCCATGAAAGTCTATGTGTCTACTACTAGAAAAATGACAGCGGGGAAGCCTTGTAAGACCTACTGTCTACGCTTTCCACGCAGCGTGCACGCTAGCTCATCACCTTCACATCTTCAGGTGTCACTGCAATTACGAGCTTCCAAGCAAACTTCATGGACGTCAAGACAGACAGAAAACTACATAATTGCTTTAAAGCGAGCAATGGTCCCAAAAATTTAAAATAAGTGTTAATGCGTAAATGTTACGAAATCCTGGGCTAAACCTCAGAAGGGGAACTTGTCCATCACAATGCTGCAACTCATGCAAAATGCTTTGGTAGTTACTTAGATCGTCGCCTCACAGGGAATCTTGCCATATAAATGCCGCGTTTACTAAAATACAATTAGAAACTGCTTCTTACAGCTCTCTCAAGAAGCGAACAATTGGGGATACCCTGCATAAAAGTTCGCAACGGCGGATACACTTCACTTGTGTTCTACAGGCTATTGAAACGCAATTGGTGAAGCGAAGAGATTACGTGCCCCAGGTTTGAATAAATTTTGAAATGTTTTGCAAGAACTCGAGAGGATATCCGGTGTACTCCGCGATGTGCGTCCATCACATATAAATCTTATCTATCTTTTCTTCATTGCCTAAAAAAGTCGATCTTTTCAAGTTGTTTTTATTTTTATCCAAGATTTGAATGTGAATGGAATTTACCCGCACGCTAATTCACGTACCAGCATCTTAACAAATACCAATCAAACGATTTAAATGCAATAAGTGAACACATTTTTACATCTTGAAAGAAAATACCAAACAACCGCCAACGGTTTATATGATACACTGTTTTTGGTGTTGGGTATATTAAATTTGTTCGGATGTGTGTAACAGTGAGAAAGGCTTAAGCTTTTATTATATATTTTTCGATTGATTTAGGCTTGTTTGTCCATCTGTCCATGAATCTTATTTTCAAGCTATAGATCGCTGACTCGTTGAGATCATGATAACTCGAACTTTCCTAAGAAAATATTTAACTTTTAATATTTTATGATTGAAACTTGGTCCATAGTGATAATTCGACAAGAAAATTAAATGTACCGAGTTTAGGCCCCTTTGCGTTTATTTTGTGGATCTCTTCGCCTTTCAGTGTTCAGCATGAGGAAAATAATGTCATTTTTAAATGCCTATTGGACCGCCTACTATGTAAAGGCTTCCATGAAAAGCGTGCCTTAACATTGAAAGAAAGCGTAATATTTGTTATTGTATTAGGCGAAATGGTGCAATGGTCGGTCTCGTCTGACAATAACGTTTTTACTTGTTTTCACCTATCAAAACACACAAAGGAATTTTGCTTTTCTATAGAAATGTCTTACCATATTCCAAAAGTATTACATCATCATCATTATCATCGCCATCATCATCATCGCCATCATTAGCTTCGCCGCAAACACAAGACTTATACATTTGTATAGAAAAAAAAAAAAAAAACAAAAATGTAATGAAGAAAACTCCGCAGATTGTAACAAATCCTGCACAACCTATCTTTTATCTAATGCTTCGTCTTGGGGCGAAAAGTGTTAAAAAAGATTCAAAACCAGGTACATTTCAAAAGTAACACAATAAGTGATTACCGTAGTGAAAAAAAAAGCAACATTTTTATTCGTTACTTTATTTCTAAAACATTTCAATTTTCCTCACCGATTAAAGAACGAGAAATCTGTCGTGTTAGATCAGCTTGTGTTAAATCCTGCATTTGGCTTAAAAAGTGTTTAAGAAAAGTATTTTCTACATTTAATGTTCATCGATGTTTCCTTTTACAAGCAAAAAAATAAAAAAGAAAAAAGCGAAACAGAAAAGGGTTTTTTTTTTTTTATTCTTTTTCTTATTTTGTGATTGGCGGTTGCGGCTGCATGATGTTTTATTTTTTTTATATTTCCTCGGATTTTACTTTCTTTCTTTACTCTTTCTTACAAATCAAATTGAGCCTGAAAAAGGATTTAATTTTTCAGTTTTTTGTATTAGTCTTCCTTGCAACTCCAACAATTGTTAACGTTTGAATGTTTGTAACGCAATTTCTTCTTGGACAATTGTTCAACAATAAGAGTAACAACAATACTTTTCAATCAATATATCGCTATGTGCATTCAGTTTTAAATATATGTATGCAGAGATATATTGTATTCAACATTGGCCTGTACTTTGTTAACCGCACGCAACTCATCGTCACAGTTGCTAGTGCAACAGCTGTACATTAGTGTTTTTGGCGGAAGGATTTAATGGTTGTTATATAACAAACCGCCAAAACAATTTCTGTCGCTTTAACTGTGTGCGCTTTAACTGCGTCTAAGCAAGTGAGAGGAAGTAGCAGAGAAATTTTCTTTTTAAATAAATTTTTTCTTGAATTTCTGTTTTTTAACACTTAAACACATGTATGTATTCCTTGAAAACATACTCGCTTTTACAATCTTTTTACTTCTTGTACTCTACACCTGTAGAGATATACTATCTTTATGGGAATCTATGCAGCAGAACTTATAAAATTCCATTTTTCATGGTCTGTAGAACACTTGTCGAATAAGAGTACATTAAGTTGGTGTGAATGGATGGATATAGTCCAGAGGAAGTTCGGGTATGCCAACCTTTCATTACACCAGTCGATGCAGATTCACTTTCTGAATCGACCTAAACTTGTCTGTCTGCCTGCCCATCTGATAGACCGTCCTTTTATTATACGAATCGAAATAAACTCACATTCTGAAGCGATCTTGTCTGTCCATCTTCAATTTTCAGGCCACAATTTGTGAGATACTTTGATGAAATTTAGTGGAACGGCGGGATTTGACTCAAGGACATGGTTCGGATCAGAAGACGTCCTATGCAATGACTTATCTTGCATAGTCGTCGTATGAATAACTGTAGAGTATAGAGTATTTAATGGTGGGCCGTAACTCACTATAGTGTTTTTACTCTTTCTAATCCCTTTTTAATCAGATCGGTTAGCTTAGCGCATAAGCAGGTATTTTGCGCCAATGTTTTGCAGCAAGCCTTTCCATTTATTTTAACCAAAGTTTTTAATCTTTTCCGTTTAATCTTCAGTTGTTTAAAACAATGAAGAATTCTATAAGAGCGCAAGATCGTGCATTAGATACCCGCCACCACTTCGCCTAATATAGTCATTAAATCATTTTCTCTCCTGCATGCATAATTTTCTTTAAGGCCCTCACCCTAGACGATACTCAAAACGTTAACCAACGTAATTCATATTTAGCAAAGCTAGTTGACTCGTTAAAGATCTTAGTACTATCCAGTTGCTTCTGCCATAACAAACCACAACTTCGGCTTTGTTAACATGCGTAGGCATGCCTTCAATGCAGACCCTATTTATGGTACGGTCTTCATTTTTATCTGAATGTGAAATTTCTAGAAATTCTCTTCCAAAACCTTCAAGTTTTATACTAAGATGATCGAAGAGTGCAATCCATTTCAAAGCATTCCAAGCTCCAAATGTGTGGCTACAAAATTTATTTGTTTTTAAATTTTTTATTTGAATTGGATATTAAACTATATTCACTACCGACATATATTTCTACTTTTCGAAAATATGCTTTGTATGCTTTTTCTTATAGAAGCGAATAAGTGCCTATCAAGACCAAACAGATCCAAAAATGTGCAAAAAAGCGGTTGAAAGGATCTTAGTTTCTTAGATTACGACAATTTGCAGATTAGTGCCGACCTCTCCCCTGTTCAATATAACACATCTTTAATTGTAAGAGTATCACTTAGCATTTTAATTTGTCCGCAATGCTAAAAGAATCTGTGAGGAATAATAGAGTCCCAGCAGGTGTCTCTCTCCAATAAGCATAAAAATAATTGCAGGCTCTCACTGTACCTGATTTGTGTTATTCAAGATAACATAATTTAAACGTAAATTTAGAGGCGTTTTAAGTCATCGTAGCCTATAGCTGTGTATGTATACATGCGAACATCCGGAATGCAAATTAAAAAAAAAAACGTCCAAGATGGTTAATAGCTTCGCAAATATAATCAATAATTTTATTGACCTAAGTAAGCAAAGTAAGTTAAAGATGCATTGCGTTCTGATGAACAAGTCAATGAAATTTTTCACAAATTTGAGAACATATGGCAACATATGACCTCGCTGCGGAACTAAACTTCGAATGAAAAACTGTTGCGAACCTTTTGCACGAGGCTGACTATGAAAAGCCGCCACCTCAAATTAGCAGTGAAAGATTTACTGGATCGAAAGTGCACAAACTTTGGCAAAATCTGGCCTGCAGATGTGTAAGATAGCTTACGTTCCGTTTTTGCTGGAATAGACGGGAAATAATGAATCAAGAGGTGCTCCCATCTGCCTTAGAAGATTGATTCCACTTCTCACTATCAAAAACTAATACAATTAAAGGGAACGACTGAGGTGAAACATTCAGTAAAAAATGCTTCATTATTGCTCACGGTCAAGTCTAGGCTACAGCGCTTGGATGGAGAATTTTGAATGGATCAAGGATATAACCCGGTACAGGCCTCGTTCGACAAGCATATTTTTCGCCCTCTGTGGCATTCTCTTAAAAGCTTCTAAAAAGCTCACTTCAAGCAAGAGTCTTGGAAAAATCACTGAAATCCCGCAAGCTATGCAATGATGGTACAATAGTTTGATCAGAAAAGTGGCAAGGGATTGATTATCGGTGAAAATGGCTTGTATTTGGTTTAATCAAGTTCATTGTAGAATGTTTTTTTTTTTTTTTTTTAGTATCATCAACCTTTACCTTGATGAGTTTATGTACACGCACTAGTACACTAACTCGTACACTTACTCGCAAGAGATTTCGCAAGAGATTCTCAGTAACTTAAACTTTATTCATTTCAAAAAAATTTATATCTGCAAACACAAGGCTGTGTAAATAATTACTGACCGATGAAGAGGAAGATTTTAACAAGTGTACCACTGCGTAATATAATTTTTCTTTCACATTCACGACTCGTTCTTCTTTTTCTTCTAATTAACGGTAAAACAGATTTTTTTCTAATCACGCTCGACTTGAGACCATTGCACACAAAAGCCTTGTTTATTATTATATTTTTGTTTTTTTTTTTTTTTTTTTGCAATAATATTGATTTTGCTTTTAATAAAAGTTATTATAAAAACAACTGTTTTGTAGACTTAATAAAGCAAATTCTTGAATTCTTGAATATAAACCATTACAACAATAATATAAAAACCAAGTAATTATGATTTATCGGTTAAACCACTTTCAGCCGTTCAGCAGAATTATTATAATAAAATTGAAAAAGTATTAATTGCCGCTCGCTGCCTTAGCATAATTTAATGATCGAACGAAGAAAATGTTATTAAGACATTACGTGTTAGTGATCGGTGTTCTTCTGTCCACTTTAAATCAAGTAAAACTTGATTACGCAATCGGAGTAATAAGTCAAGATTCGAATGATAATTCAGTGATTGACGAACCCAATCCCGAAATAAATGAAGCTGCAAATGAAAGAGAGGCGACAGTTTTTGACTTGCCAACGTTAATAGATGAAGATGAGCTATTGCAAGAGACTGGCCTATATATGCTCGATATTATGAATTTAACTGTCGATCCTTGTGAAAATTTCTACGAATACGCGTGCGGAAATTGGCGATATAGTTTACGAGTACCAGCCGAATCACGAAATGATTCACTTTTGCGTGGAATATCGAAAAAAATTAAGCAAAAAATTATTCGATTCTTGAAAAATACAACGGACGAAGAGCTAACTCAAACAACAGCTGAAGCCAGAGCTAAACTTTTCTTTCAGACTTGCTTAAATCCACCGCAATTAAGCGATGGTGTTAAGTCTTTGTTGGCTGCCGAAGACGAGTCCTTTCAACGATTACAGTTAGAAGAAAATGAAAAATATGCTTGGATGAAAGTGAATTTTCTCTCGCAATACGAAATTTATCCCCTGTTACCTATATTTGTCAACTACAGTCATGTGCATCGAGAATTTGAAATCTCGATAATACCACCTGTGGCGTTCTTGCAAACTCGTAAAAACGACACAAATCTTTTACACTTAATGCAAAGTAATGAAGAAGACTTGGAAGTTATTTTGGAGTTTGAAGCTAATCTAACCTCCAAAGTTACATCACTTAAGAAAACCGAACACTTAACATTAAATGAGTTTTTGCGGAAACATGAAAACGATGCAGTTAATTGGACAAAATTTATCGAAATTGGTTTCAATGGTCAAGCGCAGGCTAATTGGATTATTAATAATAAAATCGCGAATTTTACCAATTTAGAGCGATTTCTACGTAAATCGAAAATCGAAATTCTACGCGATTATATTAAATGGCGTACGTTATTGAATTTTTACGGTATTTGGGGCCTGGAAGTTGAAAATGATGCACAGAGAGAAAAAATTTGTTTATTCCATACTGAGACATATTTCAGTTACGCTCTGGTACCATGGTTTAGTGAAATTTTCTTTGATAAGGAACGTCGCGAAGATACCCTAAAATTGGCCGACTCTTTAAGGACGAATTTTAAAGAAATTGTTGAAGCGGCCCGATGGCTTGATAGAAAGACTAAATCTGAAGCTATGGCCAAATTGGATTCAATGGATTTATCAGTCGGTTATAGTGATGAAATGCGTCATCGCGAAGTACTTGACCAAGTCTATGGGCATTTAAATATATCTACTGATTGGTACGATAATCTTATGCAGCTAGAAATGAATCGTGCACGATTGCGTAAAAGTTCCGTACATAAATTCGTATTACCTCCGCTACTCTCGCCTTACAGTGTCAATGCCTATTACGCTGATTTCATTAATGCTGTTTTCGTCACTATTGGAATCGCTCAAATGCCGTTATATCATATCAGTTTTCCGTCCTCGCTAAAATTCGGCGGTACTGGTTTGATGATCGGTCACGAAATATGTCATGGCTTCGATACGAATAGTTATCGTTACAATTACGATGGAAAGGCTGAACAATGGTGGTCGTTTCAAGCACAACTCGCTTATCGGCAGTTCCGTCAATGCTTAGAAAATCAATATAACCGATTCATTTATCGTGGCGTGAAAACGAACGCAACGCAAACAATGCCTGACAATATAGCCGATAATATCGGTGCACGATTGGCTTATGTGGCGTATAATCGTTGTGCTGGAACTATTGAAGGCGATAAAAAGCCAATAAAAGCTATGAACTTCACCAACGATGAATTGTTTTTCATTAAATTGGCTCAGACATTTTGTATTGGACGCGACGATGCCTACAAAATGGAACATATTGTAAGTGATTCTCATGCCTATGGTGAATTTCGTGTACTTGGCATATTACATAACATGCCAGAGTTTAGTTCAACTTTTAAATGTAAATTAGGTTCAGAAATGAATCCTTTTAAGAAATGTATGTTAGTGTGATATTTATAAAAACTTTGTACATATAAAAAACTTACAAAAAGTAAATTAGATTAAATCCACAGTAGTTATCTTAAAAAAAGAAGAAGAGATTTCGTTTGTTTTGACAAGAGGCATATAACCCCACACCTGCAGTGATGCGGTACAGAAAAGCGTCTAAATAATAAAATTAGGGAAAAAGAAATTAAAGAGATAACCAAGTTCCTTCTCTTTCCTAAATTTTGGCCTAGCCATTCCGAATTATTGAGAGATTTAACGAAAACTTGGAAACCCTTTAAATCAGACGAAAGCTCATCTCTAGTCATATCCTGCAAACACATGATTGGATGTGCAATGTACACGATACGCAAAAGGTCGGTATATCGAGTAAGTGAATGACCACTTTTTCGTAGAATTAAATATCGCACAAAAAGTAGATGTTAAACGGATCGTTGCCAACTGAATGTAACGTTTTCCATTAGAATTTTATTACGACACCAACCTCTTGACTGCTGTTTATATGTATATGCTGCTGAAAATATGTAAAGAAAAACCGCCGAACGGGTTCATAAGAATTGTGTGTACCTTCGACTTACACGGCAAATTTCTATTGTTGATGGCCTACCAAGCAATGCTCGCATAATTTCGCGATCTTACTTCAATGATTGTCGCACTCAAACTCTTAGGTTTCCGCTGGAACAATGTTTTTGATATTCGATCTAGATGAGCGATATGAGTGGTATCTAAAATTCGCTGTAACATAAATATGGAACATTTTGCAATCATTAGTTTATTCTTTCTTCTAAAACAATAAACACTTTATGTGCTCCTTTTGACACATAGTTGTTTCCGCCATTGTCCAAAAAGTGAGTAAAACATCGGAATTTGCTTAGTTAACCTTTGATTTTCGTTATTTTATGCCTCACGAAAATGGCATAAGGAAAAGTTTAAAATCACAAATAAATACCTGGCGTTAATTGATTTTAAGCAGAACGTGAAAAATGTTTACCTACACAATAGGAAACGATTTGCTACTAGAAAAGTAGGAGTAACGCAATAATATTTGTTTTAAATTCACGTACATTTATGCTATAACACCTTTTGCATTACCTACGCATGACAAACAAGACAATAGTAGAGAGAGAGATTTGAAAAACAAAAGACGTGAGGCTATAGAAGTTTTATTATTATTTTTATTATTTTTTTTACTTTATGCCGGTACAGGTGAGAAAAGCCGAAAGAATGCTCTTAAAGGACTAAAACATTATTAATTGTCATTATTATTATCAATTGTTGTTGTGGAAATGAAAAATATATATATATATATGTATGTAATGCATATTAAAATTTTCATTTCATTTTCAAAACTTGAAGAAAAAAAAAAAAAAACATTTCCATTCACAAAATATTTACTTAAGACCGACCTGACATTTTTATCTAATTCTTAGTAAGACAGACAAACTAACGGTATGAGAGAAGTAAATCGATTTTCGGCGCCACAGTTCTTTACGGTGTGTTGACGACTACCTTTACCGGTCGTTATGTTCTGCATACTGATTGGTAACTGTGTTTATAGATTTCTTCTCTCCTTAACTATTGTTGGCATCTTTATCTGCTTTATATAATTACAATGACTTCGAGATTTATTGCTAATCTAAATATTTTACGATTCACTTTTTTTAACCTTTTTTTTTCCGTGTCTTCCTGTCAAAGTCACATGTTTTTTCCATTTTTAATTTCTATTTAAAATTATTTTATCTTTAGGTTTTTTCTTTATTTTGCCTTTTCAGTTGCACATAGAGAGGATTAAAATTTTAAAAATTAAAAAAAACAGACGATTAGAATGTAAAATTTTCGCTGCAATTATTAGGGATTTTATGTGATTATAAAAAAAGAGTATACTCTCTATGACAGGTGTATTATAGTTTGGCTGTAACGCATTACAATATGCTTCGAAGACTTCGCAAGACTGTGTTGATAAACAAGTATAACAAAATCGACTTAGTCATGTTCATCATTCATCGTTTTCCTCTAGGAGGACACAGTTCGTCCAAGAAATTTTTTTTACAACTTGAAAATGAAGAAAAGTGGGACTACCTTACAAGGGTCTTGTTGCACAAGAGTATATTAAGGTTATGAAGATGCCTGAGATAAATTCACTTTTTATCATACCGACGGAATTGATCTAAGCTTGCTTGGGCGTCTGGCCGTCTTGTTTTCTGTTTGTGTTCAGCCTGCAGAAACCAATTATTGAGATGTTTTGATGGAATTTGGTACACCTTGGCCTTTTGGGCCAAGGGCGAACGCTACTGAAAAAGGAGTCAGGTCTTTTTCGACTGTTGCCCATGTAAAGCCTTATTTTCA
Organism: Glossina morsitans morsitans; assembly: GCA_001077435.1. Classification (NCBI taxonomy): domain Eukaryota; kingdom Metazoa; phylum Arthropoda; class Insecta; order Diptera; family Glossinidae; genus Glossina; species Glossina morsitans. The sequence goes on along the minus strand of CCAG010013352.1, from coordinate 19,844 downwards.
AAAGTCGTTTTACAAATAATTGTAGGGTGCTATAGGGTATATAATGGTCGGCAGTGGTCCCACCGTTGTCTTTTTACTTGTTTTGTACGTAAATATTTCGTTTACAAAATCTTTGTGTCAAAATTAAAATTCGCCCAAATCGAATCGAAAGTTCACTTGCAAGTGAACTGATTATGCAAATATAGGTCTTTTAGTTTGTGTACCGTTCACCACATATGAATATAGGTAATTGCAAAATATTTTTGTGTTCAATCTATCAATCGCTTTTCGTGATATTTTCATAAAATTTGGTTCATGTGGAACATGTTCAGATCATTCTTATGAAAAACGCCTATTTTAGCATTAATGTGTGGTTATGCATAAGTAAAAGTTTTGAACAAAATTTCTTTTTATAGCAAAATTTTAAAGTCATTTGTAACACGCAGACGGGCAGCTGCCTAAACGTAATGAAACCTGTTTCACTACCCATATTAAGCAAGAAGGGTTTTAAGCATTTGCTTACGTAATCTTTATGAGGTCTATCGTCATGTGAACACTGAAATCACTTCTATTAAGCCAGAGAAGTACATTCTAAGTCTAATTCCTTAAAGCACAAGCTTCTAACGGTATCGACTTTATAGAAAAGTCTTGTCAGTTGAGATTTTTGTGCCTATTTGGCCACTTAGGCGAATTGAAACCACATAATATTTAGAAACATTTAGAATCTTTGTAGACGTCTATGACTTACGTAAAGTGAAGAGCTAGCCCTTCATATATCGATCTTAACCTTACTATAGCCTAATTATCGTTTGTTTTAATTTAATTTGATTAAAATATTTTTAAGCATGAAATGGACTGTCTTTGAATTTTTGTATATAAAAAAAAAGAACTGCTGTAGATAACTTTACAACTTTGGTGTGTACTTACGGTACAAAGTTATATTAAGTTTGTGAGGATGTGTGCAAGAAGCAGAAGGACTTCAGATAGAGCCATTTTTATTACACTGATAGACTCGGGATCCCTTTCTGAATCGATTTAATCTTGTCGGTCCGTCCTTCTGCCCCTCTTGTTGCCCTATGTTCAATCTACAAGCCGCAATTTCTGAGATATTTTGATAAAAATTGATACACTGACGTACTTTTGCCCAACGACGAACACTATTGAAAATTGTTCAAATCAGACCAGTATGTCGAGCGGCATGCTTTTTCTGTATAACATCTTATCTTAAAAAGTCGTTATATGAATAGTTGTAGGGTGGTGGGCCCTGCTCCCAGTATAGTGTTTTCATTTATTGAGTTTACCCAACAATTCGATGACGATGATGGGGAAAGAAGACACAGAGGATAAAGTTATCGTCATAACAAAGTAAAATGTAGAATTAAATCAGCGATGAGGGCATTATGGGAAAACCAGCAATAGAAGTCAAAGTGAACAACAACAACAATAGTTTTGTTATAAAATTATAAATGAAGAAGAAAGAACACATATATATCTGGATAGGATTAGTAGTCAGTTACGTTATACGACGAGAAATCTAAAATCAATAGCAATGACGGCAGCTAATAAACATTTTTAGGTGAATTATGAAAATCGTTCAAAAAATTAAGTTAAGAAGTTAAAAGTAACTGCAGTACTAATACAAATAACACAAAGCAACGTAATTGTGTTAGATGATCAGTTATGCTGCTAAGAAAGAATAAATTTTATATTGATAGGAAGGTAGGTAGGTAGGTAGGTAGGTAGGTAGTCATACCAAAGTTTCCTAACTTTATTAAATCTTAAAAGAAAACAAGCAAAAGAACAAAGATGATGATTATGAGGATCAATTTAAATATATATATATATATATATATATTTATTTGTGTAGGTATATATGTGTAATTTTTGTTGTTGTTGTGTAGTAAGATTTGTGGGTAACGTTTGACCTTAGATGAACACACGTAACTGAGTAAAATTTTAAAACGGAACTCTCTGCCTGTGTTGTACTGATTTCAACTACAAAATAAAGTCCGGGTGAAAACGCCTTTTTATTTATTTCATGTTTTTTTTTGCGCTTTTTTTTTATTTATTTATTTATTTTTTTTTATTTTTTTTTATTTTTTTGGTGCTTATACACGTACAGAACCAGATATTTTGACTGGCTTACAATCGCGTTGAACCGACAAGCATTCGTCTATCTATGCTTCAGTTGTTTATAAGCATATTTAAACGTTTGCATGTGCTTACAACTCTTTGAGAATTTTTAGTTTTATTTTATTATTGTATACGGTGGCTCCTCCACCACCATGCTATCTCTATGCTTCTGCATACTTCTACAATTCATCTCGCATTACCATGACTGGTGCTGCTGCTGGTGCTGCTGCTGCTGTTGTTGCTATTGCTGCCGCCGCCACAACGCTACTATTATTTATATGATCAGAATGCGAATTTGCCAAAGCAAATTTGTTTCGTTTTATTTTCAATGTTTCGGTAAACGCCCTAACGTTACGCCCGCCCGTTCGCCAGTTAGCCATGGTAACAGCAAAAATATTGCACGCATTTGTGTACCGAATACAAAAATTTTAACATAAGACCGCCAAGCATCTTTGCGATTATCTAAATTGCATACAAAATTATTTTAATTAAAAATCTAATTTTCTTCTTCTTTAAGAAAACACTAAAAGCAACGAAAACTACTAAGCAGATAACATGATATATAACAACATAACCTAATGCAAGTTGAAGATGTTAACGTTGCCTAAGCGTCAAGTAGTTTAAAAATGTGAGCGGTTAACATATTTGAAAATAATTGTTAGGATCATCAACAACAAGACGAATACAATTTTCGACAGAAGATTTCATTTTCTATTTTTGCGCCTACCGCAAAAAACTGTTCGCATACTAAATTTGTCGTCAACTTTGTAACGCCGAGAATTAAATATAAAGAATCTAGTATCCTAAGTTCCGATTAATATAAAAAATTTTTTACTGTCCCTTGATCTGTTCTGTTCTTCGAATTACCATTGAAGTAAAAATTACGGAAAAAAAGATTAAGTCTTTTCTTAGCTTTGATTGCATATCAAGTTCGGCAGAGAGGGAAATCACTGCTAAAAAGAAAAATTTCAAATTATCCATTGCTTTAATACTTAAGTGGTAGATATCGGACTAAAATTCTATCCGATTTTAAATAATGCAAATAAAAGATGTCCGTCTTGACCACCTTTGCTTTCACTATATTTGAAAACATCGATCAATAATTACCGGGTCATTAACAAAAATCTATACATCTGTAATGTCCCATGTCCATCCCCAGGACATTAATCAAAATTTCATGTCGTTCTAATCCTTGACTAAGAGATTCTAATGTGGCTTCTTCAAAACATAGGAACCATCCAAATTTCTTGTTTCGATTAAATCGTACTGCTTGATTGACAAGGATACGTTTGAAATTCAACTATTCCCCAGCGAAAACATCAATTTTTCGGGATTTCTTTTAATTGCCAATGATGCCAAATACAGTGGAAAGCAGAAAACATCTTCATCATCGAAGAGTGAAAAACATTAAATTATTTTGCATGAAAATTTGGACATAGGGGAGTTGGTTTGAAAATGTATAACGTGTTTTCTGACATTCGAGCAAAATCCCCGTGTCATCGGCCGATGGTCTTCAAAATAAATTCCTGTTATATAAAGCAATTCTGATTCCATTCGAGATTCGAACTTTTAGCTTCAAGATTGAAATTCTTCCGCCTCTCCAATCTGAAACGCTAAGCTTAGTCACAAAGTACCCATGGCTTATAAGGAACAAATGTATTCATAGAGATTCAGGCATTCCCACAGTAAGAGAAAAAGTTGTCAACTTGAGCTCGCGATATCTTGAACGACTTAGCCATCATTCGAACTTGCTCGCAATAGGTTTACCAGAGTAGAGAAACTAATAGACTGAAAAGTTAGCATATTTTCACCCTACCGTGTAGAATATAAACATAAATAATATTTGTACATATATTTATACATATATATATATACATACATATGTTATTATAAAGATCAAAATAAGTTCTACATCTATATGCGCAATTTGCAGATCTAGTGTTATTCTCAGTGGAGATGGAAACTAATATACATTTAAGGTTGGCTTACTTGCTCATCATTGCGAAATAGATTGCAAAAAAAAAAAAAAGGAAAGGAAAGGAATCAATTGAGAAAAGAAGTACCGAGAATTTTTGACTGTTATATAATTCGCCTAAACCTACAGGTATTTAAAATTTACCCTAGGGCAAGTCTGCCTGTTTTGATCTGTTTTCTTCCATTTTATTTTAATCATGGGAGAATTTGTTAATCGTAATTTTTCTCAGGGTTGAAATTAAATTCTTAATTATTGTAACAATTAAATTAAAGGTCATCGTATGGTGACTTTATATGTACCACATATAAGCTTACAGATGTTGATTTTTTTCCACATGTAGGCAGACGTAGATAAGTGTGAAAATATGTACGTCATGTGGTCAAACAAATTCGTCTGTGTCGGCAATTTTATTGATTAATGACAGCTAATTAACTCTCCTCAATTGCTATCTATAACGTTCTTTCCGGTTTGAATATGTCTTTAAGCCTAGAAGATGTTTATAAAAAATAATTAAACAGTTTTTTTATGTCTCTGAGAAAAGAAAAAATTGCTTATTAAAAAATCGCTTTCATGTCTTTTTTGCAAAAACAAAATCAATTAGACTTTCGAGGAAACTGTAGCGAAAATGTCCTAAGCTATCAACATGTTTACCAAATACATAGACTACGAAGGCCAAATGTTAATTCAGCTAATGGTGAACAATATTGATAAAAGTATTGATAAAAGCATCCTTTACTCCAAGCAAAAAGCTACTAAATGGGAAATTTTCTAATTTCGGACGTGATGAAGGAAGCACTAGAAGCTTTTTTTTTTATATTTTTTAAATAAGAAAAAAGTCATTATCGGCTTTGGTCGAAGCTATTAATCCCCATCTCATTGCATAGTAATGCAAAGATGCATGCAATTCTTACACCTGCTGTGTATTTATCTTTTCGTTTACATCGTCTATATTCCACAGCACGATACGATTTGACAGCAATTTGTGTGCAATTATACAAAGAAGCCCACTATAGTCACGGGCATCCGCTAAATTTAAATGCGAGTTTTTGGTAACCATGCACCACCCTTAGGTTTATTTATTCCGACTTTTTTTTGGCCCATGGCCAAATTTGCAATTTCTCAACCAATAGACCAAACGATATATTTTCTAAAAATATTATTCAAAATCGAGCCAGTTTTTTTTCATATATTTTAATAAATGGAAGCTTAAAATCTTGTGAGTGTATCAGTATTTGTGCGAAAAATTGATTTAAAGAAAAATAAGGTAGACTTAAATTTTTCTATCTACAATGCTTGCAGAAAAGGGATATATTAAGTTGCGACGGACACACATCACACCTAGAAGAACTCGGGGTAAACGCACATTTTATTTATTTTGTTATATCTATCGATTCAGAATCAGTTTCAAAATCGATTTACGCCTGTCTGTCTGTCCTTCCGCCTGTCCACCGTACGCTCTACGCTATGCGTATACATAAAATGATGATGAAAAAAACAAACGGCACGTTCGCGGGAACGCTGAATTGCATTTTCCCTGAAAGCATAACACGACACCAGGCGCCTTATGTAGAACAAATGCTGACTACAAGGGTTTCATATTTCAAATGAACAAAAATTGTAAATAAACTAAGGCTAAAATTCTAGTACATAAGCAAGCAAAAATCAATAAAGAAAATCACTTCAATTTAGGAGTTTCAAGCCGAGCTTGCATTGGCTTCTTAGGAACTTGTAAAAACACAAATTAATTCAATTCGGTAGAGACACTCTTTACCGAGTCCACTTTGGCAGCTAAAAGAGTGCTAAACTTGGCGAAAACAACCGAGCAGTCAGGAATTTATGCGCTAACATTCGATTCATTGGTAATCCTTTGTTACTTAGGACTTATCACCTTACACACTGTTCACAAATTTCCAACATGATATCATTAGGCATCTTTGTGTTCAATCTACATGTGAAAATTGTTAGAGTATTTTGATGAAATTTAGCATACTGTCATGTTTTGGCCCGAATCTTATTAAAAATGACTCGGATTGGTACACTTTTAAGACCGCTTACCATTTAAAGCTTTGCTTTGAAAAGTCATTATATAAACAAGCAAGAAAATTACATTCGATCGGGACTGAATATATTTTACCCAGCACCGTTATCCCAAAAAAGACAAAAGAAACAAAATTTTCATGCTCTCTAAAATGGAGCAGGCGCAGCTGATGTCTTCTATTTTCAAAATAAAAGTTTATGTCATATAGGCATGTAGGCGTTATAGGAGTGTCCGTTGTAAAGTTTAGGTCAATTTCAAATTCTTTTGCAAATTTATGGGTAATATTTTCATTTTACCACAAATATTACAAACTTGCGCAAACAGACAGATCGACAGACGAACAGGCGGACATGGTTAGGTGTATTCCAAATTTGAAAGTGGTCAAGAATTTGTACACTTTATGGGGTTTTTGAAGCTTGTTGCTGCGCCGTTATAAAGGCATTGAAAAGCAATCAGAGATTGATACACTATAATATTGGATGGGCGTGGTCAATTTTTGTGCACGAATGCTACAGCATTGCCCAGCAAATTTTTGTACATTTATTTGCTATAGTTTACGAGTAATGCGTCAAAAAGCAATTTTTCATTCCCTTTACAAAACAGACGTTTTCTCAGTTTACGTAGTGCTGTGGGCGTGTCCTTTGAGCGATTTGATCCATTTTAAATACCAGTCTGCGCGCAAGAACTTCCAGTGCTTTTGTCAAATTTGAAGTCGAAAGCTTCATTTTTGCGGACAGGAGAATGTTCACAACAGGCACACACAGACGGACGGACGGACTGACGGATAGACGGACATGCTTAAAACGATTTAGAATTTGATATTGATCCAGTATATATATATAATTTGTGGGGTCTGTGACGCTTCCTTCTGGGCGTTGCAAACGTTTTGATAAAATCAATATACCCCTCATCCTTTGGTGGTGGGTATAATAACAGTGGAGCAATATTGGGTATTTAATGGTCGGGCGTAGCCAACTACAATATTTTTACTTGTTTTAGTTTAAATCGCTTGAACATCGGCCATAAAAGCCTTTCAAACGTAAACTTAATTTGGTGTAATTTAGATATTGTTTGATTATCAAACGCTAATAAAGCCGTTTCCAAATTTTCTGCTACTTTTTTTGTGATGTTTTGTTATTGTTTAAAATGATCGATGAAATATATTCATAAAAAAGGGGACTTGTTTCTGCAATTACGATACAATTTTGTGGATAAGTTCCACGCGGTTGAGCTTAGCTTCTGATATACAATGCATCAACCGATCGACTTGGGGGATGATGTTACTTAATTTAGGACTTAAAGTATAAGACTTAAAGTCTATAAATTTAGCCAGCATTTTTTAATGTTTAAGTTGATTAATATGCAATTTGTTCGGTGTATCATGCTTTCAATGAACGCATTTTGTCTATTAAGCATTGTTACGTCGTCCGCGTAAATTATGCAACGTTTCATTTGGGTCGGTTAGTGCATATTTTAAGAGCATAATATTGTACATACATATTTGCACCTTTATTTTATCTGCGTTAATCTTTTTGCTTGAAAGCATAAAATTTATAAAAATAAGTATTTTTGCATGCATGCACCTTTTATTGTTTTACCAAATAGTATTTATATGAACAATGAATCCATTGGCATTTGACAAATGTCAGAAGATCGCCATCTCTCACGTCCTTTTTGTTCATTTGTTTCGTTTTGGTTCATAAGACAGTGCGAACAGTCGAGACATGCTTAAACAACGTCAATATTAATAGAATACTGCGTTTCAAGTGCCATTAATATTCAACCTGCTTAACGCTCACATCTCCTTTAGTTGACATTGGTTAATGTGACTGTGCAGCTCTGACGTAGAACGCGCTAGAATTATTTGTTGAATTCACATGACTAAGTAGTTAAGAGGCAGGAATATCAAGTGGGCGCACCCACATTCAATTCTTTACTTATGACTGGCGCATCGTTGTAGAGATATTGACTGAGCGGTAAAGGCATAACACTTGCCGATCGGACATGCATCTTTCAGCTTGCGGCCATTGCCTATCTTTCTCTCCCCGTTTTTTTCTGACCATTGTGTATAAGGAACGTATTTAAAAAGCAAAGCGACCATTTTTTAGCTCCATCTTAAATATCTCGTTGACGTACCCGGCTTCTTAACCGATTGATGTCAACTTTTAAGGGTATCTTCAATAATAATCTCTTGTAAAATGGAGAGAATTTTTCGGAAATATTGATTTAAAGAAAATTTCCTTGATTTCAGGAAGAACCTCGAAAACGTCTGTCAAAAACATGCTATAAAGTTCGGTAAAATGAATCTCTCAGAAAAATCTTCGTTCTTTCGGTAGACAATGTCGTCTGGATCTATGATGGAAGTAGAAAGTCAGTCCATAGAGAGTTGAGGTACTTTAATAGCACGGTAAACTGAGGAGGATGGCGGAAAAGCAGTAGGAAAGTTTGGGTTACTGGTAGATGTAAGCAAACTTATGGTTTTACAAAGATGCTAATAGATATTTCTACTTGACGAATTTCGGAATTGAAGCCGGATTAGCTTCGAATAGGCTGGTTATATGACGCAGGCGTAGCAGACTAAAGATAAATCGAAAATTCAATTTAAGAAAGTATCTCAGCGAACGCAACCTTGTGAGAAAAATTATGCTTCAATAACTTGATTGGTTTTTTGTAAACTCGGGAAAGTCATCCGTTACTTCGTGTTCATAAGGTAAACATTGCCTCTTAAGGTGAAGCGAACAATGTTCTAGAAAGTGATGATGATTGAACAGCTCAGCGAATATTCAATTGCAGCCCGATTATGTAAATTTCCATAATTCAGCTGATTTAAGTATATACATGAATCCACGGACAATCCCGAAACTTGCTAAAAAAATTTTGATACAAAAGTATACTTGTCGAACTTATTTCGAGGAAATTTGAAATCATATTTGAATCAAAGCGTATCAGTTATGCAACATATTCGTTCTGAAGAAATGCATAAATTTTGATATATCTTTCTGTATAATTTACTCGAAGTCCTCAATGATAACTATCAGGGCTTGCCAAAATGGACACTCAAAAGAAGTCGGGACATAATGGATAAATTAAAGCATAGATTTTCCCATAATGGCTTCGACTAAGAAGAGTTTAAGGTGTAAACTATTAAAGAACCGACAATAGGCTTTCCCTGTACATGGCTAGGGAACACACCGGAAGAAGAAGAAGTATTATTCTCTTAATAAACGGTTACTTCTTTTCTTAGGTAAAACCAGTTCCTTTGTATGATATTGCCAAATTATAGATGCTGCGAAAGCAGGGTAGCTCAGGCCCTCTCTGTGTTTCTCTGCGTGCATGTATCTTAAGAAGTAATAACTGAGGTGACTGACGGCGTTTATATAGAAAATACAAGAGCAACGGTGGCTATGGTCGCTTAAAGTAATGTTAAAGGCTTTATAAGATAAATTTAAGCAACATGGGGATCAGTGTGCCCACTCATATTCGCCTTGACCCCCTTGTATTTGAATGCTTGAGAGGGATGCCGACACACAAGCGATAGTATTTCCCATGTGCCATACTAGGAGGAGCGGATTGCTGGATATGGCTATTTGAGATTGATCGCGGTGACTGTCATAAAGCCAAAAAAGCGGGAGCTGTAAATAGTAAAGGGCCACGTAGGTCTCGAACATTCCCCGAAGGAGTTTTAATACACTTTAAAGAAATCTGTTACTTCAGCCATCGCGGCGACTGCCATTGTGGGGATTATAGCACTCATGGTTCAAGTTAATATAACCCACTCCGTCAGCGACAGCCGTGAAGCTAAGCCACGAAGCAAGTATTCACGCTAAGCCCCACTTAACGCTGTCGTCTACATAATAATGAATCGGTACGTTTCTTTTTTTGGAAAATATCCTAGTAATGCAATAACACATGTAACTTATTAATATATCAGTGCTCAGCTAGAATCTGCTGCTAGAATATAGAATAAAACACATCATAGAGAGAACAGATACAATACTTTTGACTATGCACGGTATGCATTGTTTGTTTGCAAAGCGTTCGGAGGAGGATAAATGAACTTTTAATGTGTATCGAAAGAAAAGTAAGAAATTACTTTCCCTACGAAACCATGATTTCGTGCAGATTTGAAGAAGAAGAAGAAGAGAGCTAATAATTTGAATAAAAAGAATTTGACTTTTTTTTTTTTGTATTTTATCGCTTGCGTTACAAATATTCTTTTTATGTAAACAAACGTTAGCTTTAATGCTTGCATATCTATCTATACATCTATATATCCGGCATTTTGAAACGTTTATTAACTGTAATAAAAAAAAAAAAAAAAGATTATTTAACACTAAAGATTATAAATTGAAACGTTTTTCCCTTAAGTGATACAAAATGGTAGGAAAAGATACTTGTAATAACAATTTCATTTTCTCTTCCCATTTTGCTTACATTGATTGCTAAGAATATTGCTAAGAAAAGACGCAACAACAGTATTTCTTCTATAAAAAAAAAAAGAAACAAAATAAAATACATATTTGATAACTTCATGAAGAGCCAATGTAAGGGTTAAAAAATGAAATCACTCCTCTACCGCTAATAATGTCGCCTTTACAATATTTCACAAAATTGCTAAAGGGTTACTTGAGCATTACATATCAACAGGTAATATTAAAAGGGTGTTGGTATTTTTATTATCTAAACAGAAGGGTGCATATATTTAAGATACAGAAAAAGGTCCTTACTAAGCCTATAAGATAAGCACATGTTGTGGAGCTCTAGCAAGCAAGCGAATGTTGTGTTAATGCTACCATTACTGGAATTTTTTTTTAGATAAATATTCTATGCATGTTATAAAGAGTTGGCATCTTTAAGCTCTTGATTGAACATGTTTGGTATTATTGATGACCTGTCTTCTTAAATCGCCTGAGAATTTTATATTTAAAGTTCACGATTGAAGTCTCAAGAGGGCATTTAAAGTTGCAAATAGTTTAGCGTACAATGGTTTTTTTTAAGAACCACTTGCAAACTCGGCGGTTCACGGATAATAAAACTACGAGCAGAGGATTAAGCTCAAATATATTTTTAAATTTCACATATATTGGCTATCATATATATCTCCAACTGTTCGATGAAGTGCTTGCTTGTGTGGAATCTCTTTAAAATACTCATCAACGATTTGGCATTAACATCTTCATTCAATGAACGAGACAACAAATACCCTACATCAGTTCATATAACGACTTTTTAAAGTAAGGCGTTATACGGGAAGTGTTCGAAAAAGTTGGCCGATCCGAGCCATTTTCAATAGTGCTCGTCTTTGGGGCAAAGCATGTCGATGTGTCAAATTTCATTAAAATACACGAGAGATTACCACCTGTAGGTTGAGAAAAAGACGCACGGGCAAGCTTAGATCGATTTATACTCACTTTCTCGCTGTTCGTCTTTTGTTCAACCTACAGAAAGTGGTTCTGAATGGATAGGTATAGGAAAAAATAAGTCCACTTCAAGTGGTTCTGAATGCATAGGTATAGGAAAAAATAAGTCCACCTCAAGTGCTTCTGAATGGATAGGTATAGGAAAAGGTAGGTCCCCTTTAAGTGCTTCTGGGTGTTGTATACTTCCGCATGAACCTCATATTGTAGCCTTTTTACCACAAGTGATCTATAGTGATTTGTGTGGTGTACATTTTTCTTTCAAGAGAAGTGATGAAAGGCGTAGTAGACTAATAGCCACATAACAAAGACCTCAAAAGTCACAGGACAGTCATAACCATTTTTTTGCGCTTTTCCTAACTTAATCGCCTTGTTCTGTAACAAGAGAATTTCAGGGCACCTGCTGCCCAGCGATAGTAAATTTTGATACAAAGTCACAAAAACGGCGCCAAAAAAACAGACTCTATCTTCTTATGCTTGCTGATCGGTCACGACGCCGGAATACGACTGCAAGTGTGTTTGCGAACATCTTCAAGAGCGTTACGCCCCATTTTGGTTACTGCCATATGTGCTTAGAGCCCTGTCTTAACTAAAGATTATGTTAACTGTCGTTGAAATGGTGCAAAATTTTAACTTTTCTGAACCTCACCTCACCTCACCTCGTGGGTTCTGTATGCTAAGCCTATCAAGTTTTCCTAGTAAGAAACTGGTACAATAACCACAGTAACCGTCTTAATGATCATGGTGCCGCTCTGGGAACTTTTCAATTAAACAAATAATTTCTTGCTTTACAAGTAAATTTATTAAAAAGTTGTTTAATCTATTTTTCGTAACACCTGTTCTAAAATTTTAATTTAAAATGTTCTTAATTACTTACCTAAGTGTAATTAAGCTACGTAGGAAATTAATAACATTTCTGAAACTTTTGAAAACGTTCCCTTTCATTCTTTGCGAGAGACAAATTGTTCATACATGACAATAAAATTTGAAAAGAAAAGGAAAGACGGAATATTAATTCGAGCCTATTGTGATAACTTTTAACTCTTTCTATGCAAACAGCTTTGTTCTTTCGCACATACAATACATTTATAACGTAATGATCCATGAACTTCATGGAACAGTTGGGATATTTAAAATACAAATTTATACTCTCTCTTTCTCTGCGACTACAATAACCGCTAATTAGGCTTTAGGAGTTTAAAGTGCATCAGCAAATAGGATCTAATTTCCTTGTTGTGAATTTATTTCTTTTAATGATTTTATGAATTTATACTCAAGTACAACGATTACAAAGAAGAAGCAAGATAAAGAAAATGAAAATATAATGATCGGTGTATCAGTGAATGATTGACGTTTTGTTACAGCCTGGTAATAAAGTGCTAGCCGGCTGACTGCATGGCACAGTTGGTGGAATGCAATAGTAATGCATTCAAATTTAACAGCAGCAACGGCATTAGCCATCACAAGACAAATGATTTAAATATGTTTTTTTTTCCTTTTTTTTTCTTTTCTTTTCTTTTCTTTTCTTTCTTGTTTATACGTATAGTATGTTCGTATAGATTGGGGAGTGAAAGACGAATACGAAACAGGTACCATATATAATAATGGGAAAATGTTAAAAAATAATATATATATATGTTCATATGTATATATATATATGAAAGGAGAAAAAAAAAACTTCAATTTCCTTTACGATAATTAAGCCACAACAACAAAAGAACTGTGCGGTGGCATTCAAAGATTTATTGAGATTAATTTTTATATATATTATTTTTTTTTCTTCATTTTTTTTGTTTTTTTTTTGTTTTTTTTTTCAGTCATTTCATTGTGTTTGCGTTTAGAGTATATAAGAATTGAATGAATACCTCCGGTTGCTATTCAATTCCAATTAGTTGCATGCAATTATTATAATTATTTACCTCTTGCGGTTGGGCATCTCAATTTCTTAATTCTCGTTACTCTCTATTTTTCTGTTTAGTTTTTGAATTGAAATGATTTTATTGTAGTTCCAGGCATACGACCATCACGGACAGAAATGTGGATACGGTTACCAACAAGTATATATCAAAATAAAAATATCCTTTTACATTGAAAAAGTGTAAACATTTCGTAAGCAAGACCTATGAATACTTTTTGTATAATGAAAATGATTATAGCCGTAATTTGAGAAGATTCATTCATTGCCTATGAGAGAAAGTTCCCTTCTTTCTTTCATATCCATCATCTTATTTAAGATATTACTTTTATAATCGTAGAATCGATTTTTGTAAGAGATTTAGTTGACGGATTATTCTTCCTTCCTTTAAAAATGGATTTTAACTCGATAACGGTAGCATTAAAAAAATATACAGGGTTGCAGTCCATCATTAAACATCCTAGACCCCCTCCCCCTTCCCTACAGTTATTCATACGGCAACTTTTCCAAATTAGGCTTTGTATGGAATGTCGTCCGTAGTCCGATGTGGCTGCAATATGTCAGTGTACCAATGTCTGTCAAAATAATTTAAAATTTTGACCTTTAGATTAAATGCAAGAAAAAAGGACGGACAGACAAATTGCGATGCAGAAGATGATCTTGCATCGATCGTTATATTAAAAGGTGGATTTATTTCAGGTCCTTCTGTATGTTACGCATATCCGCACGAAAGTAATGTCAATATTTATGCTATACAGTAACAATAGTTCGAGGATCTATAAAAATATTTAAATATATATTTTCAAATATATTTCCAAATTGAATATTTATTTAGCTGAGGCAGGTCGCATTATTGAAATTGTCTACAATACGTTGGTTTCCTTGTAGTCTGATGACCTTTGCTTGCATTATGGGCCGGAATTAAGCAGCATTAGAAAGAGCCCAATCACCTAATTTATATATGTGACATATGATGTCGCCAAGCCTTACCAGCAACAGATTAAATTTCATTGCAATCCGACCATATTTGGTCTTCAATTCCAAAGTGTCAAGTTTTATCAAAATGCCTCAAAATTTAACGCTTCCAAGTTAGGCGAACAGGACAGACATGCTTAAATCGATTCAGGGCATGATTCTTTATCGATTAGTAGAGTAAAAGACGGATTTCAAGTGATTTTCGGTTGTGCATAGATTCGGATAAACTGGTCACCGGACAAATATGATAAATATGTTTACTGCAAGAGGCCTTGGAGTTCTTTTATGTGTTATAAGTAGACGATTTTACTCATGCCATGGCGGGCATGCATCTGAATCTAGGTGAGAAATGAAAGTTGCTCACAATGTGAATTTTTTGTAAGACTTTCACGGAACCAATCCACAATATATCTAAAAGGATTTGTAGAATTTCGCTATGCTTTTGTGTATACAAATGAAGGATTTTCCTTACCTTCCTTTCCATACCTTCCAGGAGTTATGGCAGAGAGGCGCTTTACTTTCTTTCTACTTGGCAAAGAAGTGTAGTCTACTACGTTACTTAGGTATCGGATACAATCTTTGTTTAGTTTAGTATAAAGGCTCAGAAAGTGAAACCGGATACGCCCGCCTATCTGAAAATCTGAACCGAAGATTTCACAATTTCTTTGCCTCTCTAAAAATTCCTATATAGAATGCACGAAGATACATTAATTGTTTTCATGCAATGAGTTGAAGGCATAGTTTTTCAATTATTTAAAATAGGTGCGTCTTTAGGGAGGCAAGGACTGTAGTCAAGATAGTGAGCGATTTTCCCCTTTTTTTTTTAATTTTGAAAAAGTAAAGTTTGAAGTTCGAGGGGTGAAGATAAAAACCTTTAACGAGTTGCTTGCAAATTGCACTTTAAAATTTTAAGATGGCAAGGCGTTAATACAAAATGTATTACGTAAATCTAGCAAGTAATAAACACTCTGGTTGATGCATGCATCAAACTTACCATTTATTAGTTCTGCCTTTGGAACATTCTTCTCAGTAATGTCTGCGGCAATGCTTTCTTCTTGCGACTGTACAATTTCTTCTTCTTCTTCTTTCACTTGCTCTTTTTTTATCGGTATCTCAGCCGCGTTCTGCGAGTCTGTCATTCTGTCGTGAATATTCCAATTTTTCGTGGTCGCGAAGAAATCGTTATTATTCCAACTACGATAATTATCCATATATCGACTATTGGCGGTAATCTGTCGTTCTTTCTCTTCATCTTCATCTCCTGCCGCCGTATTTTCACTATTGTGCGCATAGAACGAAGGCTTATCGTCAATGCTGAAGGCAGGATTGAAAAAAGACGATTTAGCATTTGACACTTGTTGTTGTTGGTCGTTGCCGAAATTATTGATCTGAGGGGTAAGAGCGTTAGTGGAAGCAGTAAATGCATTAGCGGCTACTTGTTCATTATTATTGTTATTGTGATTATTAATTTTAAGATTTGCCACTGCTATCGGCTTGGCATTTGTTGTTACCGACATGTAGTTGTAGTAATGATGATTGGTGGCGACTGACATTGATTTGGTTGGTGATGGCGATGAAGGTGATTTACTGCCACTAGTGGTGACGTTGGCGGTAGTAGTAGATGCAACTTCATTGCCAATAAATGATGATGATATGCTTAGTTCTTGTTGATCTAAAGTGGCTAACATTAAAGGCATGTTGTTGCTGTGATTGTTGCAGTTACGGGAAGTACGGGAATATCCTTTGCACATATATACATATACATAAAGATAAAAGTAGTGAGCGTAGGTGCTACTTTTAACAGTTGCGTATGTTAGTAACGTTACTATTGTTATTGTTGTTATTTTGATATATGTATGTTTTGTGCTTGAAATTCGTCAGTAACGCTTTAACGTATTTTGATTTATTACTCTTGGAGTTGCTCTTGCTTTTATTACCGATGTTATGTTTTATTTTTATTTTTGCAGTTTCTCTTGTTGTTTTTGTCTTTTCTTTCAAAGGCTTTTAAAGTTGTTTTTAAGTAGATTATGCTGTTGACCTTTGGGTTTTGGTGGCAATTTGTTGTTGCTGATGTGTGTAGCAGCCAATGATGTGGATGACGATGACGATGACGACGACGACGACGACGACGATGATGATGATGATGCTCTCTGACGTTATTGTTAGTTTCGTTTTTTTGCAACTGGTAGTTATTATATTTTATCTGAAAAATGAATGATGTTAATTAAAGGTAAATGCAAGCGCAAAAAAGTATTCATTGTGTTCAAGTTTGTTCTACTCCTAGAGGCAATTGGTAGGAGTTGTTGAAAGCTTAATTTGTTCTCTAAATTAAGTAATTTTCGAGTAAAAAGATTTATGTTTTTTTCTTTTCTTTTTTTTTTTGCTTTTCTAACATATTTCGATTTTGTAATAAATAATAATAATAATTTCTAAGGAGTCGAAGTGCAGAAGATTTGAAATGGCCAGCAATGTTATGAAAAATTGAAAATATCGAAAATTTATAAAAATTAACGAGACTTTTAAAGAAAAATTATTAAAGCAAAGCAACAAAGTTTGAAACTACGTTCGAAAGCACAACAACAACATGGCGATTATTTTGGCCAACAAACAAAGTACGCCCACCCACATTTTCTAATAAAAGAAGGAAGTAGTCAGAAAGTTATATTCGTTTGAGGGCGAATTCTACTTAGTTTAGGTAGATACATCCACAATGATGGATGTACAGGCAGCAATCTCATCAAAGAATATGAAAATTAATTTAAATTTTCTTCGACAAAGAAACCAAAGGAATCGCTTGGTTTTTCAATACTTAGCCACTTAAGTGTAATGTGCATTTTTTTAACTATTTTCCATTTCTAAATTTTTTTTTGATGGAATTTCTTCAAAATACTCGTCAACGTTAATTACAACTTCTTTAGTTTGGCCATCTGGAAGTTTTTCCAAATTTGGAAGTAAATGAAAGGTCGTGAGTTCAAATCTGTCGTTATGGATTTGTTGTTTTGTCACTACAGGAAGATTATTATTTCTTCGTTCCAAACCAAGTTTCTTCTCTCGCTTGTTACGAAGGTGATACTTCTTCTGTACTTTGCTATGGATTTGTAAGGCAACAAATGGATAGAATTTTTGTAATCTTGAAACGCGGTGGCATTAAATTTCTCTGCTCTTTTTGACTTTTTAACCGTGTCAGACTTCAACTGTTAAGCTCCATATCTATCCGCGCTGCAGTTTCAATTAACCTTTTTTTTGTGATCAGATTCCCCAAATGCTTATCAGTTGTCCATTTCAATCAAATTTTGACTAAATAACTTTCTGGTTAAACTTCTTCAATTTAGTTCTAGTCTTTCACACAAGGGCTTCTAAAGATAAATCTAGACTTTGTATGCTATTCACGGCTTAGTTGCATATGTGTAGCCAGTATTTTTTCTGATAATACAGTTATGAAAAAGCCAAGATTTGAACAGTACAATTGTCTTAAAAGAGAAAACATCTTGCAACCCGCAGAAGAACTTAAGGAGAAGAAGGACTCATCCTGTATTAGACCAATCGATGAAGAATCATTTTATGATTCCATTGAAGCGCATCTGCCCGTCTAACCTTTTCAGGTCAATCCATCTAAAGCTGTATCCAATGTTATTGGAACTGGATTGGAGAGGACCGCCTTCCATATAAGGCACCATGTTGAGAAAATGTTGATAGAAAGTGGTGAAAAAGCAAATTGATGAACTAAATGAACGCGGAAAATTTCGGATAGAATGGGACGGGATCATTTCTCGGCGTGCCTTCCTTATAAACAAACAAGCTTTTCTATAGCAGCGATTTTTTCTATTGAAAATTGCTACAAAACAGTTATTTTACTTTTTGTAGAAGACTGTAGCGCCTTCTTCTCAAATCCTCCTCCTTCCCATAACGAATCTTATGACAAGTGAGCTTTTATGTGGAAACAAGATATAGTTCGCAATGATTTGTGGTGAAGATTAATTATATTAAGCCAAATGGTGGTAATGGTGATGATAGTCGGCCTTCCCAGACTGTCTGCATCTGTTTAATTTCCAAATGGATTATTCCAAGTAGATTTTGTTTTTTCAAAGATTGGCCAAAAATTGAACCACTGTTCGAGAGTTTTTATTAAAATTGTCGTGAACTACTAGGCATAGCCTTTTCCTTCATATTGCTATTAACATGAGGTTAATGAAAGTGAAAGCAATAATAAAATTCTATTTTTCATTTTTATATATGCAGCGTTTTCCAACCGGCAATTTTTGGATCTGGCTCTTAGGTTACGAGAAAAAAAACTAACAAGAAAATTATATTCAGTCGTGACTGAATATTTTATACCCTGAAAAAGATTAAAGAAAAAAAGGGAAAAGTTCTTATGTGCTATAGTAATGTGTGAACGGGGTTGGTAGTTCCGATTTTTTAGTATAAAAGAGGAAAGTTATACCTTGTGTCGGTTGTAGCGAAAAACACGGAAAGCACCTTGTCAGTTTTTTGTATTCGAGGGTGGACATTGTACATGTGTTCTTTGACCGCCATTTGACAATTCGTACGCGATATCTTAATTTGTCGCGGACAAGAGAATGTTTATCACAGATACCCACACATTTGGATAGACGGGCAGATAGACGAACGATGCTAAGGTGCATTCCGAATTCGGCACTTGTCAGTACTGCATATACTTTATAGTGTTTTTGAAGCTTGCTTCTGGGCATTATCAAGGCTTTGACAGAAAAATGAAAAGTGACTTGCTATTGGATGGGAGTTACCTATTTTTTTCGCTCTTGTACAGGTGCTACAGCATCGCTCATAAAAAGTACGTACAGCTTTATCTGCTGTAGTTTTGAGTAATGAGCCAAAAGCAGTTTCGTTTTCTTTTGCAAAAGAGAGCTTAATTTATGTGATGTGGGCGAGCCCTTCGACCGATATGGACCATTTTCAATATCAACCTACATGTTTTCAACAGACGTTACACAGAAAGGCAGACGGACATATGAATAGATGGACAAATTGATTAACGGACAAATGGACGGACGGACGCGCTTAAATCTATTCAGAATTTCATGTGATCAAAAATACATCTGTGAAGCTTCCTTCTAAGTGTTACAAACGTTTTGACAAAGTGAACATGCCCTTCCTCCTTCGCTGATGGGTATAAGTAGAAAGAGATCATTCTTAAATTGGCAAATCATCATTCAAGAAATCATTCTTAAAACATGTTGCGAATTTTCACGACTATAAATGTTTTATCAACGAGCGGACATATAAGATTAAAAAGATTAAGTCAACAGAAGACCTCACGTTAATCGTAAATAAGCAGATATTTTGCAAGGTGTAGTTGTGTATCTAAGGTCACAAATCTGCGAACATGTCTTCTTAATACTTCATAACTTTACGGTGGCTGATCATAAAGCTTAC
>CCAG010013349.1:0-14014 GCA_001077435.1 Glossina morsitans morsitans | reverse complement strand
TTTATTTTTTTTACGTCGCTGTAAATTTTGTAGAAACAAATGTATGTTTTTTTTATTGTTTGAAAGGGATAGACCTGCAATAGTGTAAAGAAAAAGAGTGTCTATCCGCTTGAGTAGCCAAATAGGCAAAGGATCTCGACTGCCAACTCAATGGCCACGAGTTCAAATCTAAAGTGAGGTAGGGTTTTCCATGCTGGTGAATGTATGATCCAAGTTGTCCGTCAGCCTTTAAATCCATGCCTTTGGAAATTAATTTACAAAAAAAAAAAAAAACGTCCTTTTTTTTATGGAAGGAAAATATAGGAGGTTGGTTAAGATTGATTATTATGATTATATAAATTTAGTCAGAGAATAAATTCTAAGACTAAAGACTTAAATCACTAGCATCGAAGGCTTTCGGCTTTTTTTTTATTAATATTAATATTATTTTTATTATTATTATTAAAATCTCTACCGCACTTGAGATTTGAACCTACGACCATTGAATTTCTAGTCAAGACTCTTGCTTACTCGGCCACTCAGGCGGAATATAGGAGAACAATAGCATTTAAAATAAGATATCCGGCTGAGCGGCCAAGGCGAAGAATCTCGTCTAGCAACTCAATGATGGTGGGCTCGAATCTCAAGTGCAGTAGAGTTTTTAATAAAGCTGATAGTACTATCGATGCTAGTGCATCTAAACATGCCTCTAGAGAATTTCACTGGTATTGCCATTTTTTAATATTCAAATATTTCAAAAAGGTTTTTTTCTAATTCTTATTATTATTATTATTATTATTATTATTATTATTATTATTAATGTAGCTGGAAAAATAAATTCTGAGACTAAGTTTTTAAACAAGGAGTTCAGCGCCGAACAGCATAACTGATCCAAATTTGAATTACAAAAAAAATCATTTCTTTTATCTAATGAGACGTAGAGTTTTTTGCATAATTGACGAATGCTTGTGTGAAAAAGTATAATTTTCGACCGAGGGTTAGCGTCGACTTCAATCCGCAAACCCCAAACTTTAATGATTTTTAGAATACTATCGTCATTAAAATTGCAACCAGTAATGTCAGTCACTAGGTGTCATATGGTTTTGCTTATGGAAGATCCCGAAATTTCAAAGAAAACGTTTTTTTTTCCACATATCTAGAAATGTTCAAAACATCTATTAAGTTAAAAAGAAAAAAAGGGATATCTGAGAAGTTAATAGTGATTGCTTCCCTTACCAGACGCTTCGAATCTTGTAAAATGAGTGAAAAAACTCATTGCTTGAAAAAGATTTTTTCCTTGCAATTTGAAACTTGTTCCCGAGCGCTTGCCAAAAAGACTGTGAAACTCCGGAATGGATCCGAACTGAGATGTTGCAGCCTAATGCCTATCTATTCTATATTTCTCTATTGACACATGTCCTTAGAAAGCATTTGTGGTCATTTACAAACCTTTCCGGCAAAGAACAGTCATTGCTTTCATTTAGAGGACATTTGAGTGGATAAAAAGGTCTATAACGATTCAAAAGCTGTCAATGCTTCCGGTAAGAAATAAAGAATCTGGGATATAATTTGTTGACTTAACTATAAATTCGGCTATGGAATTATAGATTTTTTTCCCTTTTTTCTGTATTATTTTGTTACAAAGCGTGCGATCGATAGATGCTGCAAAAGAGACACATTCAAGCATTCAATCTACAAGGAAAGAGAATGCAGAGAGAATTGAATATGTAAACGCAACTTCATTGTTACAGGGTTGCTAGACTGCTGGAAAATATAATAAACGATTTATTACAATAAGAAAAAAAAAATGTCTCAAATACGTTTTTCTCGAAATACGATCTTTTAAAATAGACTCTAATCCCAACAATTTTTGCTCTTATGTCCTATACAAGCTGTGACGCGAGGTGTATTCAGTTTGTGCGGACGTACGTTACACCCAGAAGGACTTGAAATATATCCACCTTTTGTATACCGATCGATTCAGAATCACTTTCTTAATTGATTTAAGTGCAATGGTCCGTCTGCCCGTCTGCCCTTCTTGCTGTCCTATGTTCGATCTACAGACTACAATTTTTAAGACATTTTGACGAAATTTGAGCCAGGCTGGCTATAAAATGCAATGGCCTGGGAAAGAAGGTTGACTAGGAGCCATTTACACCTTGCCAATGACCAATGTTGACTAAGCTTACTAACAAAAGTCAAAAGGAATATACAATCAGTAGCTCTATTGGAATTAGCTTAGGAAAGGATAAATATTATCATTTCACCTTTTTACCAGTAAAGTTTTTATACGCTATGCCACTAGTGGTACAAGGGTATATTAAACTTGACGCATGTATGCAACACTCAGAAGGATTTGAGATAGACCCATATTTTATTATAAGCTTGTCTGTCCGTCTTAATTTCTTGATATTTGGTGCACAGATATGTTTCGGCCCAAGCACAAACGCTTTGTTGCAAAATGTTTCAAATCGAGCCACTTTTTCAACCACTTCCCACATAAAGCCTCATTTGGAAAAGTCGCTGTATAAATAACTGCAGGCTGGTGTTGGGTATACAGTAGTGAGCAGCGGCCCACTATAGTGTTTTTACTTGTTTAGCAGCTATCTATGTATTTACTCAATAATCTCCTTGAACGTTATTATTCTACAAAGTTTGTTTCCATTCCACGGTTACGGTGGCGTTATCCTTTAATTCCAGGGAAATGTTAAGTTTCATAAAGTCTACGCCAACACATCAGATCCGCACATGCTTAGCACATTTTCGGACAGAGATAAGATTATTTCGTTTGTTTAGAAATTCTAAGAGACAATTTGTTTCGCTTAACGTGAACATGTGAGAAAATATTATTAAGTGTTTAGTTTCATAAAATCCTCCCAATACATCAGATCGGCATATGTTAACCATATTTTCGGACACAGATTAGATTATTTCGATTAACTTAAATATGTGAGAAAATATTATTACGTGTTTCGTTTCATAAAATCTTTCCAATACATCAGATCCGCAAATGTTTATCATATTTTCGGACAGAGATAAGATTATTTTTCGCTTATTTAGAAGTTCTAAGGGGCAATTTCTTTCGCTTAATGTGAACATGTGAGACAAACATTGTTATGTATGTTTGCAAGAAATTGATATTGAAACTGTGAAATAACGCTTTCGAATAAGGAAAATAAAATTGTGAAGCATGATAACATCGAATTGAGATAGTAATATTTAGTCAATTTAGAAATTGTAAAAAAAGTTTGCTTTCCTTTGAAAAAGACTTAAGGCTAGAAAGTACTCATAAAATGCGATTAAGAAATGGTCCGGCTACGGATGTTACGAATGATGCCAGCAATTAATAGTAAAGTGAGTTTGTTTTAATGCATTTCAATGCTAGGAACAATTGTTTTCACACATGCGAACATACGTACCTTCATTAGATATTCATTATAAGAAACTTAAAGTCAGACAGACTGACTAATAAACCGGCGACGGTAGAGGAAACTTTTATTTGCTTAACAATTATCAGAAATGCATTAAAAATTGTTTTCACATTTGCATTTGTTTATGTATCTATACACATATACATATATGCATACGTGCATCTATACGTATGTGTATCTATATACATATATGTATATATATGTATATATATATATATGCATTGTATGTGTTTCCTAGTGTATGTGCGTGTGTGTCTGTGTGTGTGTGTGTGTGTACATGAAAAAGTCAGACAGTGCAGAAAAGTTATTTACCAAAGTGCATACAATCATATTTATTTGTATTGTACCTCCAGATAAGTGATGAAAACAATAAATAAAATAAAATTTTTTTTTTTATTTATTTATTTATTTTTTTTTTTAGAAATGCTTTTTTCTTAGAAAAATCCTCAATTATTTCTGCTATACCACCAAGTGTGTTTGTGTCTGTGTGTGTGTTCATTTAAGTATTTGTGCGTGCTGTTAACCGATTATGTTTATTAAAATAATGATGTAGTAATTTTTTAAGGAAATTATTTTCAATTATGTGCAATGTGTGATTATTTTGTCTGATTACTCTTACCGCCGTAACAAAGAAAACAAACAAAACAAATGAAACAAAATGAAAGGAAAAAAAGTCCAGCGAAATCCGTTGAATTAGAAATTGAAAACTTCTGTTAAGTGAAAATAATTTTTTTTTTGTTTCTTTTTTTTGTGAAATTTTCCACTTGGAAAGCCCACGAAATGATTATACAATCTTTTTATCAACTTTTCCTTCAATATTAGTGAGAGTCAATTATATTTGTAGTATGAACTAGAAATAAAAATCTTAGGCCGAACCTTTCCCATCAACCGCAATTCTATCTCAAATAAAAATGAAAAATAAATTTTCGATAGACGCGACCGATTTTTTCATTTTCAGTTTGTACTGTAGGCTCGTATCTTGACCTTGGCTTGACTTATATTCAATACTAAGCTACGTACAAGAAATTCGAATATGTTGGCTGTATCTTAGTTTTTGTGATAGGCAGCGGACAAACACAGAGACGTACAGATGGATGGATGGACATGGAAAGATCAATTTAGAATTTACTACTAATCAAGACTAAATATACTTCATAATTAGTTGTTAGCTTTTTGAAACTTTCAGTACTCGATGTCTCCAATCTTTTGCTAGCACATAGTTATAAAAACCATACTTTATAAGATTTTTTGAATAATATAAAATAAGCAATAATAAAAATAAAACGCAATGCTTCACTACAGCCTATGACTGTATTCATAACTAATTTTTGGTTTCTTACCCCATTATGGTGGATTTTGTCAACTCATTATTTGTGTGGTTTAGTTTGGTCACATAATCGCGGCCAATTAATCAAAAATAAGAAGCCAGGCAATGGCGCCGAAAAGAGAGGACAAAGAGCAGTCAAGAAATGCGGACCTAACCACAGGCCGCAACGAAGACCAGTTGCATTGAAGCAGTAAGTGATTTATACCTTCGCCCAGACTTAGCGAGTCGCTGGTCTATCAAAAAGTTGAAACGCGCTACAAATACTATTAAGTGCAGTGCAAAGTTTAAAAAGCTAGAAAATAGTATTTATGTTAAGGAGAATTTTCGATATCTGGCAATGTTTTAATGGGTATGTAAGGAATATTTATTGCAGATCAATACCGCCAATAACACATAAGTTCTATTTGCTCATCTCTTACGCGTGTAATTGTAGGTGATTCACGCCAACTTTTCCAGTAAATGCATATATCAACATATTCACCCAAATATCTGCTATAAACAGTAAATGGTAGTTTTTGGTCTAAGTAGAGACGACGCGAAAATTTCTTTAGATAAGTCAAGTGATATAAAGGAAGATGTTTCTTGTTTTTCGAGAAGACTTTTTTCCTATGCAATCGAACTGCTACATAGGTACACAGTATAAGAAGATAGGTACGACTAAATTGTTATGGAGCTAAGAAATGGTAGCATAGTTAAGCGCATCCCTGAACAATGTAAATCTGTGGAGAAAACACTAACTGTTTTTGTTTCGGGATATATGAAGACAAGTGTAGTTGCATGGTGACTCAAGTGTTTATCTTCCGCGTGTCCTCCGCGTGTTACCCTCCTCTTTACTTTTTTTCGCTCCGACAACTAGACACAGATTTTCTTGGAGTTCCATGATCGCTTTGATTACCCAAAATCCCGAGGACTTCACGCTTTTGAGATATAAAATAGGTCTCGGCTTATCCAGAGGGGAGAGAATTTTCACCACGCCTGACATCGTTCTGGTTCTTTAGGAGTAGTAAAGCCTCGTATATGAAACACCGTGTCCCAATCTATTGAATGTATTAGTCCAAGCTTTTTAATGAACTCATCAGCGGCCACCGCAGAATTAACCATATGCCCTCCCTAAACTGCGAAGACGTTGAAACTCAGCATATGGCCAACAATTATGCCAAGATGAACTATCTTTTTAAATGTTTCTGGTCGTAAGTATTCCAATACCAGACGGGCAACAGGCAGACAGACGGACGCACGAATGGAAGGGTGGAGAATTCTTGCGCTATTCAATAATTTCCATACTTTATTGAGTCTCTAATAAGCATTTCACTTTCTTACAAATGGAAGAAAGGCAAGAGGTGTTGAGTAAAGAAATATAATAACTCCTTGAAATAAAGTAAATACTGAATGAGAAAAAATGAATTTTATGATCAAAATATCATGCACAATGGTTTGAAATGAAGCTCTTCACACTAATGCAGAAAAAAAAAAAATTTAAATCTAACGTATAAAAAAGCATTGTGTCAGGCCATTTAAGCGTCAATAAGCCTTTTTGTAATCAAAACATGTCATGTTTATCAGTTCTCAGAAGTAACGTTTATATGCGCAGAGCATGCAAAATATGACGGTAAAAATCACAGTTCAAAGGAGAGTTTTTTGATTAGTGTATCAACCTAATCTTATCAGGTTGAAAAAGAAAAAAAAAATGTAATTAATTTTTCTAAGCAATTAAATCGCTTTGCAACCATCGACATCGTAACTTTGTATTCTTGTTACTTTCTTTTGAGATTATATTCCGAGATTTGCTCTGGTTTTCTTTTTTTTTTGTTTTTTTTTTTTGTTGGTATTGAACTTGTCAAGAACTAGCATTGAATAAAAGAAAGTTACGTGCTTTCTTAACATTTGCAAACCTATTGAAATTTTTTATCATAGTTGATTTGTCAACTCTATGTTGCAACGAACATAGTTTCTTATATGTCAAAGTAGTTCGCTTTTTTTGTCTCTCACTCGGTTAAATTATGCTTGGAATTCTCTCAGTTGCTTGTTTTTCATGTCTATTAATGTTATTTTAATTTTTTTTAAAATACGTACTTTCAACTGATTAAAACAAAAAGCTACCTCCAACAGTTCTATATGCAATGAACAGCAATTTTACATGCCCGGTTGACAATTTTCACTCGTAACAAAATTTCCCACAAAACGAATAATTAAACATCTTATGAGACAAATTTTCAAGTAACGCATAAGCATGAGTAAGAATTGCGATTGTCGAAGTCGGTGTGCATGAGTTCAAATTTCAAGGCGGTAAAATTTACTTTCGTCGTGCATAGTCGATATAGGCATAACACTTACCGATTGTACACACGCAAGGTAAGCTGCAGCCACGATCACCCTATTTATCTTTCTTTTTCCGACCGTTAACGTACCACGCGAATAGCGAAAATTCCCTGAGGACCCTGGTTACATTATTCCCTGGTTACATTACGTTCCCGTACCATTCTGTAATGAGAAATGCAAATTGTAATTGAATGAAGAAGAGATAAGAATTTTTCTAATAACCTGAATCCAACAACTGCATGTGGGTCTCTATGATCTGGCAGGTCTGGCTTTACATTGTCGTATACTTTAGCTAAAGACTTGAACCTATTGGTTTATAAGATCAACGAGAGTTAAGATGTGAAATTCCAAGCCCGAGCGTTAGCGTATATGTCTTGAACCACCTGACGAGAATGAAAATTCCCATTCTCCTTAAGCACTCTTTTACCGTAACCGCTGTAAGTGGGTTTCCCAATAATGCAAATTTATTCTGAGAAAAGCGACTATTTGGTACGCCTCGATCTTTTTCTTAACAGATTTCTGCCATCAATCGAGCACTTTCAGCTAAGAAGCATCATGCTTTCTCCCAATAGGCGTGAGAACAAATTGTTCGATGTGTACGACTTTTGGTTTCAATAAATGAGGACTGAACAAAACAAAAAAAGAAAACATCACACAGCAATTTCGTTAAAAGGCACGCCTAATAATAATGTGCTTAGCCAATTGGCATCCGACTTTATAACATTCATCACTTTTGCTGAATACAACAATTTGTCTAAAAACCGCAAGTAATTTATTTCATTTTTATCGATTTTCTTAATGAGTGGTAATTGAGAAATCTTCACAATAAATATTTCCAAGTTGTATAAGTAAAACTTGGAAATCTTGTAATGATTGAAATAAATGAAAAATATTATTAAAGCATAGAAGAATTGGAAAAAAGGTGCGCAAAACTATTATCAGTTTCCTTTGTCTTTCTTGTTTCCATCTTCGAGTGACATGCCTGATAAAGTTGCAGCACCTAATAAAATTAAAAAAAAATTTCATTCTACATTCTATTGAACATATACAAGCATTGCGATCTGATTTTTATCGGTTAAAGTGTAACACATGAGACAAGTTCTTGCCAAGACGACTTCTTAAACAGTTTCGACAAGTTGGAATAGTAATATATATATATATATATATATAATATACACACACACTGACACACACACACAAACACATACACACAATTTTCCAAACACTATACCATATGTAGACGTATATATATACACCTATATGTATGAGCACATGGTAAAAATAACGGTTACGCATAAAAACAAGACCATCGCGGCTGGTTGGAGAGACTTGTAGATGAAATGTAGACAAACCGAATGGAATTAAATCTCATACGAACAAAATTAAAACATTTAAGAACAAGGAATACAAGCACAAAAACCATGCCGCAATTTATATTACCTGCTGTGCATTAGAGTGAGAGAGAGAGAGAGAGAGAGCGGGCGAGAAAAGGAATTTTAAAAAACCTGTTAACGTTTTAATTATTACTCTTTTATTTTTCCCTTTTCTTTTTGCAAAAATGATATTTATGTTAATAAACTTATTAATGAATTGAAAAAATGATTACATAATTAATTAGTCTTTTTTCCGGGGTTAAAAACCTTTCCTATTGGTTTTGTTTATAAAAAAAAAAAATGTTTTTTTTTTTTTTTTACTTTTACTTTTTTTTCTTCACAACTTCTGCTTTAGCCATCCGAACGTTATTTATGTAGTTTTCAAAGAATTTATGATTTATGCGGTTATTTATTAGTTTTATTTATGCTTGTTTTTGTTTCGCAAAAATATGAAAGAAAAAAAAACCGAACAAGTTCGCTTCTTAAGTCATTTGTCTGTTTGACACATGATAGATAATCTGGTTCTTTTAAAACTTAAACAAGTTTTTTGCTTAACTCTTTTGTTTTAATGCGAAATATTAAACTAAAAGCCGTTGAGCCTAATAATGCATACACACACACAACACACAGCTTTAGATGAGAACGGAATGAATGCAATGCATATATGACTTTGCATGTTTCATTATTGCATATAAACTTTAAGAAAAATTCTTCTATTAAATGATATCTTTTGAACGATTCCAGGCTATTGCATTCCATACGTTCCATTGATGGTATTAGATTTAATACGTCGCTTGTAACACCCAAAAGTATGCGGAAGTATGCATTAAAGACATGTTCTGAATTTATTTAGCTATATCTGACTGTATGTCTGTCTGTCCGTTGATGATTCGTTCAATTTCACAAAAAGACGATGCATATTTCATTCGATTTTTTTATTTATTTATGAACAGACTCTTAAAATTAATCCTGCACTAAAATACATTTACCTAACTTTTGTATAGCTTAGAAATAGAAAAGAAAAACAAATTTTTTTGTACAAACACATTAAGGCTTTAGTGAGCAGACTTGGTCGAAAGGAGATGCTTTCAAGTGGTACAAACAGTTCGTAAAAACGCCGAACACGGCTTGAAGAAGACGAGCATCCCGGACGACCATCAATCGCGATCGATGAAAGTCACGTCAAACAAATCAAAAATTCGTTGTTGACGCTGTTGTGGCATTTCAAACGAATAAGTCAACAACATTATAAAAGATAGATGGCGCTTGAAACGCGTCAAGTCTCGTTTCGTACTGAAAATACTCAATTTCTGCGTTTTTCGAGATCATTTCGTTAAAAATTTAACCCACACCGTTCCACCTGATTTAGCTCCCATGTGACTTGTGGCTATTTCTAAATGGGTCTGAATCCATTTCAATTTACTTCCTTCCACAAAAGAAAGACAGATTTCAATTTAGAGCTTGATAACATCTACTGATCCAACGCTGAATATTGTCAGCTTAAAATAAGACGAGTACCTTGCAAGCCATAGTGTAGATCATCCTAAAGCTAAGCACAAGTATTGCAACGACCTCGCATTTAATTAACTGACACGGGCATGGTAAATAAAATGCATTTTGCGATTACTATATATTTGCTACCGATTTTCGTCTACAAAATTTTCGCTAAAAGGCGAATACAATTTTTTTTTTCGTTTTCACTATGCGCCGCACCAATTGTTTTACAGAATATATCATATTTGTGCGGATGTACGTAACACCTAGTCTTTGAACTTACTGATCAATTCAGATTTATTTACTGAATTGGTTTAAGCTTGTCTGTCCGTCTGTCTGTCCGTCGGATGTCTTTGCAATTTCTCGAAATTTTTGAAATGTTTTACCGACGTTGTCTGGCACAAAAATTAATTAATTAATGAGCAATTACCACACAAGCCCCATTTTGTTCAAAATAAAATATTTGGCAAGCAAAACAAATACGGAAAGTTCCAATCGGATGGGAACATATTTTGACTCTCCTCCCATACTACTTTTCGTAAGAAAAGTAAGACTTTCTATAGTAAGAGCATGGCTTGGAATTTTATAGGATGGAAATTGTTTGTTTGGTATATAAATTTGCTTCGGATTATTTAAACCATATAAGTGTAGTTGTGGAGCTCCTTTTCATTTACGGGCTTTTTTCAAAATCAACCTTTATATGATGGCGAACTATAATATTTGATATTTTATCACAAAAATAAGGGTTGCATCTGTCGATCTGATGTCGGCCTTGTTGAGCTATAATGATTTTATTTGTTTTAATTTAAAAAAAATGTTTTTTTTTTTAAATATTTTCAATGAATTAACAACAAAGTTTTTGCTTACAGGCACTCATAAAGTTCATTGTAGCGAAGATTTAATGCGCGTTGAAATTGGTTTACCCGAAATTAATGAACATGAAACAAGCAACAACAGTAGCACGAACACTGCCAGCAATAATCAAAATGTTACTGAAAAGCCACAAATTTATTTGGAAGGACTTAAAGGTTATCCGGATGAACGTTGCCATCCTGAAATAAATGCGTCTTTGGCCATTTTCCGTTTATCGTTAAGTGATTTCTATGAATGCGGTGTCACGCGTATGGTTAATCAATTAACGGTAAATAAAAATTATTAACTATATATATGTATATGTGTTTGTAGTTTTCTTGTCTTTGTTTGACTTATTTTTTTTTTTTTTTCTAGGGTAAAAAAGTCTATTACCACAAAATTATTATCGAATCTCAAAATGGCAAAGAAATAGTCAGTGTTAAATGCATTACCACTGGTCCGGTTTATAATCTAATGATGAATAAAACTAGCCGCGAGCCACCACGCTTTATACTGCAACAACAACAACAACAACAACAGCAACAGCAGCAGCAGCAACAGCCGTCATCATTGCAACAGCACCACGACATTACGCGACGTGATGTTTTACCGGCTGGCTTTCAAGAACCCGAGTAAGTTTCATAAAAGTATGGCAAAAAAACCGGCTTGTTTTTCTTTCTTTTTTTTTTTATTATAATAGATTTTTTTTTTGTTTGAATTATGATTTCATCTACTATCTGTTTATTTTTAAAGTTACTGTTTAATAATAACCAAATAAGGTTTATAGAGAAATGAGAATGAATTCATTTTTTTTTTTTTTTTTGCTTTAAATTGTAGAAAAAATTGAGAAAATTATGTCAGTGGAAATGGTACAATGATCTCTCTTTTTTATTATTATTTTTTTTTTTTATATGATAAATGTGTATAAAAAGTTATGTTAACCCTTTGCCGGCTGAGTTTCCATTAGTACTCAACTTTTATGAAAATATTAGGTATTTGCAGAAGTTTTGATCAGCGACTTTTACAAATAAAAATGATAAAGAAATGGGAAGCACCACCTTACATAACGGTTGATTTCGATGGTTTTAACCTTCCTCTACATAAAATAACTGTTTTTCATTTAGAACTGTTGATTTATTTGTAGCGTAAATCGAAGCTAATCATGGAGCATTCAAAATTCTTCTTCTTCCAAATTCATTACTTTTGTTGTTTATTTGAAGAAATCTGCTGTCGACACCCAGGGTCTTATGCTACTCCATCACATCCCTATCCTCGGTTTTATGGCGACACGAATTGACTGAAAATGCGATTTTTTGACCAATTATTGCAAGAAGTGTCCAGAAGACACTGGTGCAGCGTGGATAGTAAGTTTTATCCCAGCATACCCACCGGACATTGTGCCTCCGGATAGCCACTTGTTCAGAGCGCTACGGCATGACTTGGCTGGCACGCCGGTCCGCAAAGTTCTAGAAATGCGCAGATAGGTCGGTGGGGGGATCGCTGCCAGATCAATATGAGTTCTTTCGACCACGTTGCCAACAATATTGTAAAATGTTATAGGAAGTGATGGAAAGTATATTGATTAAGTGAAAAAGTGATCAAAATTTTTGCAAACACTTAATATTAAGACTTTAAGATCTGTTTTCATAGAGATCGTAAGCAAAATTTACCATGATTTGAAAAATCAGGTAATCCCAAGTAATTGCCAAGTGCTCGCCTCAGTTGTGTTATCGCTTCTTATTTGTTTGTCTTCAATTTACAATTTTGGCCACCTTTTCCGGTATTTCTCTACGACAAGCAGTATATAAGTTATATATATTTAGTTATATGAACCCTAACACATAACGATTTGGTTGAAAAAATAACTTCCCGTCATAACCAAACAGTGTAAAAAATTTTCTTCGGTCTTTGAGTAATTTTATTTCTTTATGAATGAAAAACTTGATCTTGGCACGAAAATAAATATATGAGGAGTGCATAGCGTTCGTCCTTGAGCGAAAACACTTTAGTGTTGCAAATTTTATCAAAATATCTCGAAAGAGTACATGGACAGACGGACAGACTAGTTGATATTGATTCTATAAATGGTTCTGAATGAACGGGTATAATAAAAGGTGGATTTATCCTAAGTCCTCCTGGGCGTTACATACATCCGCACAAATTTGATATGATCTTGCACCACAAGTGGTCTAAGGTACAAAAATCTATCTTTTGCAAATTTTGAAATACTTTTTATGCCATTTTGATCATTTGCTTATGTTTGTAGCTCATTCTGTTCACTTTTCAGTCAGACAGGATAGGAATCAGTACTGAAAATTTATGTCTTTCTCATTCCTTAAGCAAATAGGTGATTTGGATTTTAGTATAATTAATTTAAAGCAAAGTTGCGAACCAGATCAACGAAATCTCCTTTATCGGCAAAGATTTTCTTTTGTGTAAATGAAGGAATATTTCAATGCTTTTTGTGGAGGTTGAAGGGTTCATTTTTTTTTGTTTTTTTTTATCTGCCCACTACTCTAAAACGATCCGAGAGCCGTTTTAGTAAATAGAAAACTATGATCATCCAGAAATAGTTTTGAAGAAAGAAGAACGAAGAGTGGATATTAATTTTTACTGTTATTCAACGGCTAGCACTTGCTATGTTCATCACTTAGAACCTAGTGCCGTATAGCTGATAGTAAGTATATGAGAAAAAAGATAACTACTCAGCGTTACTCAATACTATTTAGCAAACTTTCTTGTTTTTCCTGGGCATTCTTTGGTTTTCAAATGGAAGTCTTGCAGAAAGCGCTTAAATTTATATCAAAAGATAGTAAATGGATTATGTAATATCTCCTTGAGTGCTAGAAAGGAATGAATTGAAATGAGTTTAAAAGGGTGAACTTTTGGCGCCAAAAAGATAACCCAAAGTCTTTATATAGAAGAAGAAGAAGAAGAAGAAGAAGACTGAATTGTAAAATTTTTATTCTTTTCGCTACAACGATAAAAACAAGTATATGAAAAGATGTTCGATGGCATATTATCGAGCAAAAAAAGCAAAAAAAAAAAAAAGATTGCATTATTAACCAAGTGCAGCTGATAAACGTGAACGCTATAATTTATTTTCTAAAATGGATAGTAACAACGTTAATAATGATAATTATTTTGACCGGATATACATAAGAGCGATAATTTTTTATAATTCATATGATGCTGTAATGTCTACATATACTTTATTTTTACTTCATTCGTTCTGTTAC